>JAUCMO010000280.1:0-133893 GCA_032399605.1 Melipona beecheii
TTCAACATTCACCGACAGATGGCACCTCCATCTCGATTCAAAGGCGCATCTCAACCAAACCCCACGGCGCCGGCGCAAACCGGCACAAGTTTTTAAATCCTTTCATTCCTATCGAATACAGGCGTTACACGTACTGCACTTTCTTCGCTGATCAAGTACGAATTGCTTGTTGCCCCACCCGTTTCAATTATTTTTCAAGCCTTCCGCCGGAAAAGGCGGCTGAAATCCCAGTACTTCCCCTAAAGGGACAGCCAATACGTTTACCTATACCAGTTCAATCTTCACAACATCCGACAAGTGCTGCCGTAATCAAAGCGCAGATACCATTTATGCCACTCCATGTAAGTGCGAAAAACTTTAGCTCTCGGCGGTTTAAACTTTAAAAACGCGTTCGATCGATAAATTTAATTTTACGCAAAAGCGAAACTTAATTCCGAAAACGCTAATTTCTCTATTTATCGTTGGTATGATTCAGAAAAATAAAAGGTAACAATTCGATGGATCCAAAGATATTTTAATCCTCCCACATTACAACGTCTGCAAAAACAAGTTTATTAATAAAATAAAGTAACAAATAAAAATAACAGAAAATATTACAACAAAATACGCAATATACAAAATATTCAATTATTCACAAAATCAAATAAATAATTCTCCTAAAATGTCAAATATTCCAGTAAAGGAGAAAAATAGTTGAAATCAAAATAAAACATTATTCAACGAAACATTGGAAAATATCAAATTCAAATACAAATTGCAAATATTTCATATTAAATAAGAATTAAAATGGTTTCAACTAGTTTTCCAACATTCTATAAAAACAATTCGGTATGACAGAAATTACAATAAATAAATATAAAATTGAACGGAATATCAAATAATCAATTGATGGAAGCAATATTTGACAAAGTCAATGATTCGACGAAATATTAAATTCAACTACAAACTAAAACCATACTTTGCGTCAATTTACAATTAAAACGTGAACGTTTCGGTATTACATTCGACTAGTTTTTTTGGGAACCTGGAAACCATGAGCCGATCTCTCCCCATGTAACATTCCATAAATTGTAACGTCTAATAAAACAGAATAACAAATGCAACGTAAAATAGGCTAGTTTTCTCATAAAATATCAAATATTTCGCAGAATATCAATTCAAATATCCTTTAACATTTTTCCGTAAAAATAGCAAATACAAAAATAAACTACAAAGGAAAATATTCAAAAACAAGTACGAAACATACGTTTCACGTACTTCACATTCGTGATTAAAACTGACTTCTTAGAGATATGCGTAAAACATCCTGTAAAGACAACTTAATAAATATGCGATATAACAAAGAATATACAAGTATTGTAGGAAATAGGAAGCCACCACAATAACGTAGAAATATTACAAAATACAAAACATACGAGTAAAATATCAAATCATAAACGTAAAATAAACTATTTTTTCTCGTGAAATATGAAACGTCAAATATCAAATGTTCGAATCACGATAAAAGTACGATATGTGTTACATTAAAATAACAAAATTCTACAATAATGTAAAAGAAACATCGACAAACTAAATCATTCCGTGTGAGGTATTATTCGACAGTATGAAATAAATGAAACCAAAAATACAACTAATAAAATAGACGATATTTCTGATAAAATATTTAAATTGTTCCAGGAAATGCCATAAAATATTCAAGTCGCAATAAGAAAAAATAACTCCATGAACAAAAGAAACCAGATGTTCGGATAAAGATAATTATCAAAAAAATTTACTAATGCAAATATTCTACTATTCTTAAACCTAATCTTAAAAAATTACAAATCATTTGCCAAAAAAACGAATCATCTTCCAAAAGGTTTGAAAAAGATTTCCTCCATGAAACATTCTTCCGATGTTCCAACTTCAACTTTATCCACTTGAGCTTGTATCTTCGCAAACTTTATCTTGCTATCTTGATAAACCACAAATACAAGTTGCTGTCGTTACAAAAACTTTTCCTATAAACTAAATAAATCTACCTTCTAGCAATTACATATTAATAAATAAAACTTCGAGTCATTTTCAATCTAGATCTTGAAATTTCTATTCACAGTTGAATTTAGATGTACATCTTCAACATTTGTATTTACAATTGGATGCAAATCTGAAAAACTAACGAAATTAATCTCAAAAAAATCAAAGTACATTTAGAAACTCACTCACCTGTCACAAAAACAAATCAAAACGTTAACAAATTCCCTCGCTTCTAGAAGGAAATTCATCGCGATACCAGTAACCTTTCTAAAAATTTTTCACACATTTTCAAAAAAATACAAACTGGGCATCCATATTTCTTTCCTTTATTCGCTCTCTTCCTTCCTCTTATTCAAAAAACTTAAAGCTGAGTCTCCAATAAATCCAAAGCGCCAACTTTGCAAAACCAAACTTTGCAAAATTTATTAATTCTTTGTTTCTCGTTAAACACAAGTGTTATACATGCTGCACTTGTTCTTTGATCAAGTACGAATTATATTACTTACTCGATCGAAATTATTTTCAAATATCCCGCCAAAAAAGTATGCTGAAATCTGATACTTCCCCTTAAGGGAGAGGGACGCTCGTCCACGTTTACCTATACCAGTTTCCAATCTTCTACCGCTCCCGACAAGTGCTGCCACCGTTTGTTTCGTGTGCGCTTCTGTCACTACGACTTCTTGCGCGCTGTTGAGCCAAGCATACGCCCACAAAATGAACTTCGATCGTACGTCACGTTTCAACTTCCCAATGTATAAATAAAGATTTCTAAAACTTCCATAATCGATAGAATCCCATTCGCAATAGCCATTCAATTAAGCGCGCAAAACGAAAATACAGTTTCGAATCTCTTTTTAAACGTAAAGGATAGCGTCGATCCATATGCAAAAAAGGAAATATATGCCTATTTAGGAAACTAAATTTCTGAAATCTCTTTGAAATCTTAAGCACGTACTGTACGTCCAAACAAGGGGAAAAAAGAAAAAAAGAAGCACAGGAGAAATAATTGTAGAAAAATAATTGCCGACAAAAAACACACGCGAAAAAAAAAAGAATGGAACTGATAAAAAGGAATAATTTGTCAACTTTCAAAACTACCACATATTTTCAAGAACCCTAACTTCGATCGTATCTCACGTTTAAACTTCGCAATGTATAAATAAAGATTTTTTAAAACTCCTACAGTCGATAGAGAGACTCGTTCACGTACACCTCTTAATTTTATACCAGCCAGAGAGTAATTTCCTTTCCTCCACGTAATCCGTATCGTTCGTTCTCAGAATATTTATAAATTAATATTTCATTTATTACCGTCAACGTGTTTGACAAATGTATATATAGCTGGCGTCAGACAAATTATTATTAATTCGTTATTTCGTTGTTCGTTATTCGTTGTTAAATATATTAATTTATAAAGGATAATACAAAGTACATTGATTGAGATAAATTGTCATCGCGGTACCTACAAATTTCAATGGCAGAATTCAAAGCTGCTTACTTTGTAAAACTCGTAAACGGAAAATTTATAAAATATCGACGAAGAAAGAGTCAGAAATTAATTGCGAAGAATGCAACTCTTTCTTTCTACAAAAAGTACTCACCGAATAAAAAAGCCAAGACAAAGCGGAAAAAAAAGAATTGTTTCGTGTTGGAGTGTCACAGTGTGATATTTCGCTCCCGACAAGTGCTGCCACCGTCCGTTTCGTGTCCGCTTCTGTCGCTACGATTTCTTGTCAAATATACGCCCACAAAATGACGCCACGTATAGTCTCCGTATAGGTCCGAGGAAAATGTAAAAACTAATCGAAAGTAAAATTTATCGACTTTTCGCATCGAGTGATACTTTTCTAGCATCCCGTCAAACCTGTAAAATGTATAAATGTATAAATAAAGATTGTTAAAACTCCTATAATCGATAAAATCCTATTGAAGCCATTTAATTTACGCGCAGCGGGAACGCAATTTCTCTTTTTTTAAACGTAAACGATAACGTCGATCTCGAAAACAACGTAAAAATATATACGGATTAACGAAAAAATAATAAATTTGGAAAATTTTGCAATTTCGCAAACTCCTGTGAATATTGTTAAGCTCGTACTGTACGTTCATGGGGAAAAAAGGGGAAAAGAAACGTAGGAAAAGTAATTGTAGAAAAATAATTGCCGACAAAATGGTGCCAACGTCTCAAACCACTCTGCGTTTATATGCGAAAGAAAGAAAGAAAAAAAGGAACCGATAAACAGGAATAATTTTGACACGACCCAGGCAACATTGTAAATATAATTCTCACGACGTGGACCCAGGATGCAGTGTCGTCAGGATCACGAGAAAAACTACCTGCAGGAAAAACATACACTTTCCGATCCCTTGACTGGAAAGAACACAGCGAGAGTCGGAATATACAAGCGTCAAGACGCCAGTAACCCTAAATTTACTACCTTTCCGCGACAAGCGAAGTAAAAATAATTATCGGTTCAACGCTGTCTTTCGTACATATCTTTGCATCTCTCTATATATATTATTAGAGTAAATAAAACGCTATTGAAAACACTAAAAACTTTTAAAACTACGACTCACGTTTAAACTTTTCAATGTATAAATAAAGCATTGACAAAATTATTAGCATTGGAACAAAGATTCGCAAAACTCGAATAAAGATACATTATTCTCCCTCAACGTTCAAACTGCACTCGTTCTCGATACGTGTAAGTATCTTCTCTCTTCTAAAATCTTTATACAAGGTTCGAAGGCCACGTTTGCCTTTGAATCTACTTACTCGAAAGTACTTCTTCAAAGTATTTATAAAATTTATTAACACAGTTACTTCAAAAGACGGATAAAATAATTATTCAACGATCTGAGGTGGCTTCCACTTATTAAGAGAAAAAAAAAACCAACGTCACACGGAGTTCCCAAGCGGTCACCCATCTAAGTACTATCCGTGCCCAGCACTGCTTAACTTTCGTGATCGGACGAGAACGAGTTTATTCAGCACGGTATGAACGTTGGTTGACAATACTTTTTTTATTATATGAGTTTTATAGAACTTTTTCAAGTGTAACGATGCAATTTCTTTCACTTTTTTTATTTCATTTGCTTTCGTTCTTTCAACTTTCTCCCATTTCTCACTGTGCGATCATTTAAAAATAATAACCGAGAAAAATAATGTTTAACGAATGAAGAATGCAGTGAAACGTCAAACATATTCTACATATACGTTTTATTCTACTTGCAACTATCCTTTCTTTTCTAAAATATTTATAAAAAAATCGAATCAGCCGCATTTTCATTCCAACGTACATATTTTTTTTTCAAGTATTTAAAGGACTAAAATTGGAATGAAACAATTATCACGTGTTTTAAAATTTCTGGTAAAGTTTACACTCAATCAAAGTGTTCATTCGCAATGAACAGAGTGTTTACATTTATATTACGATTTATATTATAATTACTATCTAGATATCGAAGCTTTTAAGAAATCAAAATATTAGTACACGGTCGACAGAGTGTATCGATCAAATTCAAGTTATAACCATCTTTTTTAATTTACAGTCATTTCAAACGTTTAAAACATTTATGCGTTTATTTTAAAACACGGATGTTAAATTTAAAACGTTCAAGGCTCAATTTTGCTTTCAGTTTAGACTAGTTTTCCCCTAAATGTCCGTGTACTCGTACTTTGATTCCTCGAGTGCAAATTTTGCACAAAAAAATAATTGCAAAAATAAAAAGTTCCAAAATTTAAAAATTGTTTCATGACGTGCTTAAAAAATGTTATACGTGATACATTCCTTTGTTAATCAAGTACCAATTCTACTCACAACCGAATCAAAATTAGTTTCAAATATCCCACCCGAAAATTATTACTTGTAACGAGACAGAGGGAGACTCTGTTCATTTTCATATAGTGAGTTTCCAATCTTGTTTAGAAATTTCAAAAATTTTACAATTTAACGTAAAATTTTGCATTAATTCAATTAATGATACAACTACGATTGCACTTTGTACCGTTTAATAATTTATTTCGTCAAAATCTAAATCTAAACGCAAACACTCTGTTCGTTGACGCTTTCACTTCTTCGGTGTAAATGTTTTAAATGTTTTAAATATTTAATGACTGTAAGTTAAAAAAAATTGTTGACTGCGTATCGATATTTTGAAACGTGTAAATTAAACGTGTTGGTGTTTTAAACTTGTAAATGTTATTTCGTTATTCGTTATTAAATATATTAATTTATAAAATACGGAGTCGTACCTACAAATCTCTAATTACAGAATTCAAAGCTGCGTTTCCGATAAACTTTGCAAAATTCTCGTAAACGTTGGAAAATTTATAAATTGATATTTCATTTATTTATTACCATCAACCTGTTTGATAAATGTACATATAGTTGGCATCAGACAAATTATTATTCATTCGTTATTTCGTTATTCGTTGTTAAATATATTAATTTATAAAAGATAATACGGAGTAATTGAGATAAATTATCATCGTCGTACCTACGAAACAATCGACGTACTACAAATTTAAACAAACAACTCGGTATCAACTTGACAAATTATATCAAATATTATCAAAGTAACGATATAATTTGACAACGATATAAATTAACTCGATTGTACAAATTTATAAACGTACAAATTTATAAACGTTTACGAGTTTTACAAAGTTGGCGCTCTCGATTTATGGGAAACGCACCTTTCGGCAGTTCGAGCGGACGATTAAGCAGATGTAGATGGCGCTCATCTCAATTCTGCAGAAGTAATGGTGGGCCTGGAAGATTCCAGAAGTATAGCAGACAAAGAAACAAAACCAACGCCTACTCGAGACAGAGAACGGTAATCGGCAAGAAAGACCAACTGCACACTTCGATGCGAGATCTCGGACGAGTCGCATCGTCTTTGATTGTATATCGGTTTTGTAATTATACTTTAATTTAAATAAAATTTAAAAATTTATTTTTAATCGAATAAAATTCAGTAAAAATCACGGTTGAAGAAGACGATAATGAAATTCATAGTACAATGCGGAAAATGTGTGAAAAAGTAACTACGAACCAGTGATGACACAATAGTACCAAGTTCTCGATGCGAACACAAAACGTGGTAATATAAACGTAACACTGATTAAACAACCGCGAATCTTCAAGTTCCGCGGAAAATACGCGACAAAGTGTTTACGCGAACGCGTGGTAGCGATCTTCCATCTCTTCTTAAATCGAATTGCAAAACATGCTGATGTAAATTTAACAAAATTTAACACAGCCGAAAATACAAGAAAAGTTTGTGCGACGGTGACGCGATAGTATGAACTTATCTCCGTGTAACGAATTCGTCAAATTTACAATTTTCCACATTTTTGATTCGAATTAAATACAAATACAAAAATAATCAAAATATAAATTGTTTCAGTGCTAAAGTGGAAAATCTTGCTAAACGCAAAAATGAAGGGAAAAAATGAATACGAACGTACGATGACGCGATAGCATAAAACGATATTCACATCCATTTGTGATAAATTTCTCTGATCGAATCAACGTCAAATCAATTGGAAATACGCACCAAAAAAAAAAAAAAAGATAATAACAATATACAGGGTATTTCGTAATTCACGATGCAAATGCGTTAGGTTCTATGGCTGAAAATAACACAAAAATCAAACGAAATTGCGTTTTCGAGAAAATTAAATTCGTGTCTTGACATGTTTATAATTTTTCTTTATATCAGCGAATTGCATCACCGTCGCACATATTTTTCCTTATACACACACACACACGCGCGCGCGCGAAAAAATTTTGAATTTTAAATAATGTAAAAAAATACGAGGAACGATAAAACTAACAACGCAAAGATAAATATCCGTACAAGTTCGACTTGATTAAATAATTAAATAATGTTGCAGGAAGTGATGGGAAACAGCCAAGTACCGCAGTTAAAATTACAAATATGCGATCGGTCTATGAGCAGACATAAAAAATAAGAGGAAGAATGGAAGCGTATGTATCAAATACTGTTTGAACCAAGAATAAGGATGTAACGTACACTAGAAACGAATGTGGAAAGAAGAAAGCATGATACGATAGAATGCAACTTGTGGACCCACCCAACATATGTATGTATACAACGAAGCATAGCGATTTGTACGCAAAGCATCGTACAAAGGGAAGCACGTGAGTAAACAATTCTACGTTCTAACAACAAAGTAGTACTTTTCGTACAACGTTGCATATTTTTAAATATAATAAATTTAATTTTTAAATTTTTATAATTTATTTAATAATTAGT
Organism: Melipona beecheii; assembly: GCA_032399605.1. NCBI lineage: Eukaryota > Metazoa > Arthropoda > Insecta > Hymenoptera > Apidae > Melipona > Melipona beecheii. The sequence continues at coordinate 8,302 of JAUCMO010000280.1, forward strand.
AATTATTTATTTGATTTTATTATTTTAAGAAATTTAATATATATAATAATTTTTTTTTAATTTTAATCAGTCAAATTGAAGAATAATTTCTTTAAATTTTAGTTTAAATTATTGTTTGAATGGATTAATTATAATCATTTTAATTTTTTATAATTATTATTATAAATTTAAATTTAACGTGTTTGAAAAATTATTGTATATTCTTAAATTTTATTTTGATATTTTTAATTTATATATAATTTTTTTTCAATTTGATATTATTTTATTTCATATCTGAATCTAGTTTATTAATAATTTTTTATATAATTGTAAAACGAGGATATGGTGAATTCCATATTAATTCTTCGTTTTACTTAATATTTTATACTTTGATATTTTTTTCCCATTGGTTTCTTATTTCATTTTTTATTTTTGTTCGTGGAAAAAAATTATAAGACGATGCAGTTAAAAATATATCCCAATTTACTTTCCGCCTCGTGTGAGTCACACTTGAACAATATACGCCTCTATTTCGCGCAAAGGACGACTTCAACTGTTCATACAGTGTCAACAAACGCTGACACGTTCTAAGAAACGAAGTCTACACGTTGTATTTACAACTGAGAAAAGATAAAAATAGAGATTTTCGAGCGTGTCGAATTACTTTCCGCGGCGAGTGTGTAGGTATCGCAGGTCGTTCGTGCGTATCGCTTTATTAATTATTTTTTGGTTTGTGATTAGAAAGACTCGAGCTAGATGTAAGTTTCAGCGGGCATAGCGCTCGAACAAAAAAAAAGCTAAAAGCCAAAGAGACTCGACAAACTACCACCACTCGAAAGGGCAACTACCAACGATTTCCCATCTCCTGTTACTATTTCGTCGCTGTGTTCGCTTTTAGTATTTGCAGTAGCAATGGTATACGTTGTTTGTTGGCCGATCGATTCCCGTCAGACCACCGTCGTTACGGATAAATCGCGGTCTTTTTTTGTCAGTGCCAAGTGCAAAGTTAGAAAATTTCGTGTTTCGAGAAGAGTTTGAAACAGATTTGTGAGAAAAATATTGAATATCGCAATTGTTGTTATAATTTTTATTACGAATTGCCACAACTTTTTTAAGAATATCGTTAGAATTTATTACATTTTATTAGAATTCGAATTAACGTCATTATTTTGTGATTATTTATTAATAAAGATATTAATTTGTTCGTGCAATAGCAGTTATTTTTTTTTTGTTTCTTCAAAATTTAGCGTTACGATGTTCTTTCGTCGCGATTTTTCCAATTATCATCGATTAACGTCGCATCGACGATTACTCGCGTTTGTTAAATAGCGTTGCGACGATAAAATGCCCAAATTTCTTTCACTGAAATTGTAAAAGTACGTTGACGTACCTGGATCATCCTATGCAGCTGAAAAAGCTGCGTAAGCTGTAAAGAAGAAACAATTTATACGGTTGCACGTACGTCGACAACGCCTTAATGCCGGAAATTTTCCGTTATTTTTTGTTTTTTTCTTTATCAGAAATTATCGCTAAATTAATTGACTCGCAGAAATAATTAAAGCGTTCTTCGCGATTTGTTTGAAAAATTCTTTGTTTCAAAAGGAATATTTTACCAAAGTACTTGGAACATATTGCTAATTGCTATTATTAATCCATTTGTTTGCGTGGACGCGGCAATGGTCTGTATCGCGGCGGTACATCTTTGCTTGAAACGGCGATACTGTGGAATTTCGCCCACAATGTGAAATATACACTCACTTTTGAAATGTAAACAGCGAATAGAATTCCGTGATAGACAAAAAAATCTTTGGTTCTTTAGATCGATCGATCGATCGAAAATTTCACCGAAAGCAACAGTTGGTATAAAAAGATACGACGAGATACACGTAAACCGATGTTGTTGTAGATAACATATTTGACGCGAAATTTCATCGTTGTTTGCGCAAGAGAGGGACACGGTCAATGCGTTTCTATCGACTGTAGGAACAATAATTTATAATTAAAAATATATATATTTTTATCGAATTTCATCCAACGATATTTCGTTCTAAAATTATTTTACAATTGAATAATAAAAAATATATGTTCGGGAGAGTTTTCCATGCTGCTGTGCCCCGGTTTTTTCTAGATTTTTTTTTTTTTTCTAGACTAAGCCCTCAACCGTTAGGCTTGAGGCGTGGAACTTTTCCAAACACATGCGAAATCTGACTTGCCCCACTTTGCACTCGCGATTCCCCGTAGCCGAAGGAAGGAGAACTGAGAGAGCGTCTAGGTTTTCCTTCGGCTTGTAGTTTTTTTTTACATTTTTTTTCGCTTCCTGGCATTCAAGAATTTGTCTTTTTGGAGAAGGATTGATTATGAACGAGACTGTGTACTTAGTTTAGATCTTTTATTCTAAGATGAACTTGTACAAGCAAGCTGACGATGAGCTTAACGGAAGAGCGGGCTACTTCGGACTTCTCTTGTCTATCACTCGCGGCTACTACTCTACGTGTTCTATCTCCGCTCGAGCTCGCGTCGTCGTTCGAGGATCTTCGGATCTGGCTTTTTCTTCCCCAATTGACCAAGCGTTTTTTAGATCTGGCTAATTAGGTTGTCAGGGGTGATTGCGCCTCCTACTCTTCCTGTAGTGGGGCTGCAATTTCTCCGAAGACACTTCTCCGAATTCCTGAACGTAGCGGGATTTTTCTGGGTCTTGCACGTCGCCATCTGGTTTATGTTAGACCCGCTAGCCTGAGTGCTTACCCTTCCTAATCTTAGAATTTACGACGCTCGCGATTGCTGTCCTGGCCGTTCTAGAATTACCGAGTGTAGACTTTGTTGTCCTACGCACTTTAGGGATAAAACATGGCCTTCGTCTTTCGACAGCTCGTATGTCCCGAGAGTCGTAAAGTCTCCTAGCTTTTGTAACGCTAGAACTTTCTCTATGTTTGCTAGCCGCTACATCTTCTTCTTTTAATAACATAGAACGCAAATCGTTCTAATAGGCTTGCCCCGCTGATTCTTACGAATCTCTAAATAGTGAGACTTTTTTTTCGTTTTCTTTCTTTCATTTTCGAGCCTAGTATATTCCGAGTACAACAATTCTGTAACTACAAGTTCCAGGAAATTTCTTATTTCGATTTTTTTATTTGTGACTTTTTGATATACGATATGTGCATTTACTATCGTTGTTCTTAAGAGTAAATGTAATGCTAATTGGCGATATACTTTATGCTTTTCCGTATGGTTGTTTCGTGTGATACCATCTGGTCGCTTCTGTCGATGCCAGACTTTCCATTGTTATATGCGATTACCGCCAAAGGTTTCATTTTCGGAGAAAAACCGCGATGAGAGAAATCCGAACTTGATACCATAATGGGTACGTGTTTCTTGATAATATTCTAACGTCACGAACATCTCTCCATTTTAGCATCACAATACCATTGCGATATTTCCGTGATATCATCTTACCTCTTTCCAGTGTGTAGAACAAATTTTGACATAAATTTTTTGTTATAACGTACAGTTCCAACAACGTGTGTTTTAGAATTTCAAAAATTCGTAGCTCGTGTAAAAGTTATCGACAAAGTAACTCATCGCTCAATAAGTCTCCGGTCTAGCTAAGAAAAACAAATTTTTTTTTAGAAATTCGACTCTATTCGTCAACATACTCTCCTTCAAGAGTGATACATTCGTTCCAACGCTCCTCTAACTTTTCGATGCCTTTTTGGTAGAACGATTTGTCTTTGTTCTCAATAGGCCTCAGTTTCGGCAATCACTTCTTCCTTTGAGCCAAATTTCTTTCCCTGGAGCATCTTTTTGATGACTGCAAAAAGCCAGTAGTCGCTGGGGGCCAAATCGGGAGAGCACGGTGGGTGGGGAAGCAATTCGAAACGTAATTCGTTCAATTTAACCATCGTTTTCATCGACTTGTGACACAGGGCATTGTCTTTGGTGAAACAGCATTTTTTTTTTGCATGTGAGGCCAATTTTTTCTTGATTTCTATACTCGATCGATCCAATAATGACATGTAATATTCGCTATTGATAGTTTTATCTTTCTCAAGATAGTCGATGAACAAAATACCATGCACGTCCCAAAATAACGGATGCCAACTGACTTTTGAGTTTTTCGTCGCTTTGGACAACTTTCACCGGCTGCTGTCCACTCAGCTGATAATCTTGTTCTAATTCTAAAATTCTACTCAGTCTGAAATTCACGTTTGACATATACATACATACATACATATGTATATATATTTGGGAACCTCTGCTCTACTGCGAAAACCCGACAACGGGACCATCTTGACAACGCTTGATCAAAGAATTTTATTTTTGTCGCTTACGTAAGTCCCGGCGTGACACTTTAATATCTTGTATTAAACTCGAACTGTACTAAATTAACTCTTTCCATTAAATCTCGCTCTAGCTGGTAGCACTTAGCGCGTGAATTTAATAGAGAAATAATGTGCAATCGTTTAAACTAAGAATCGCGTATAAACTCTTAATTCTTTCAGTAACTTTTATAAGAGAATGATACTTTAAATTAACGATTCTTTCACTGGAGGAGGAAATAAGAGATTCAAACAGTACTCGATACGATGCGGTTAAGAATTTATAATTTACAAAGACTTTTCTATTGAGGGCTCGGCAGTGTCTTTTATATTGTTTGAATTCCTTTGGAGTCAGCGGAATGTTATCTTGTTGCTAGTCGGATATGGTAGACAATCGGTGTCCTCACACCCCCCTCCTTAGAGTGTGTTTCGTTCCGAAACGAACTATTTTTGATTCTTCAATTTCCAAATTTCCGTGTGAAGTTCCTTTGGCGAGAGACGTAATGGTTCCTGTTGGCTGCTGTCTATTTGTAGAAGTGGTATCTCCGGGATATTCCCTTTCGACGAATGGCCAGTATTATGTGTATAATTTACGTGTGGTTGGATATCGTTGGTTATTGTTGTTTCATTACAAAATAATTTAATACAAAGTTCTTTGGTATTAATTTTGTTAGGCAATGGAAGAGTCCTAATTTGTGTAATGTGTAAATTGTAACAATTCCTAAAGATATATATCCTAAATATCTAAGTATATCGATGCTTATTTCAGTAGCCGATAATATTCGCCGTCGAATCTTTAAGTTTTCCAATTGCTTGTTTATAGTATCGAACGAGTTTTCGTATCTCTTGAAATTTGAAGCTACCTGCGTCGCTATGGGGAGAAAATCATATAATAATTTTATATCGTGGTCGTCAAAAGGAAAATCGAAACTATAATTCGTTAATTTTATCTCTATTCCTTTCATGGTACCTTCAATTTTCATTACATTACTATTGTATGTGATAATGCAATCTGTTTTTGTAACTCGCTAATTTTTATCTGTTTTATTGAGTCACACATAGCTTGAATGATAATCGGATTTTGGGGTATTGCCAGGTAATTATTATAATTTTGTAAAGGGATGAAAGTGATATTAATAATTTTGAACATAGTAGTTTTACAATTATTCATTGGATCGTAAGTTTCCGAATTAAAGTGTAGTCTGGGTTGCGTTCTTTCGCAAATTTTACCTGCCGGAAATTCTCTACAGTGTTTGACTAAATATTCATAATCTATTGGAATATAATTACTTTTTTCTTTTGAAGTGTATTCGTTTTCAAGTATAGGTGCAACAAAATTATCCTGTATTTTGTTAATCCCTTAACCTATGGATACGTGTGAGACTCGTACTCTTGTATTCGGACCAAAACGTATTACTACGGGCTTGGCCCGTAGTACATCGTTCGGGCCAAATGTAAATATTACAGGCATGGCCGCCGATACAATGATCGGGCCAAATGTAAATATCACGGGTCGTGCGACGGTCGCGCTCGTGTTAGATTCTTATTATCTCTTTGTATCGTAATCAGTTACGTGTTATTCTCGGTCACGTTCGCACGTTGAAATATATTTTCTTAAATATTAGAGAAGAATCCCCACAAGATGTTTTCAAAAAGAAGATTTTGTAATGAGAACAGTGAGAGTTATGTTGATACTTTTTTGTCACGTTGTCAATACTTTTTTGTTACGTTGACAATAATGACATTACACGTTCTGTGCGAAAAAAATGCAAGCGATTAATTATTGATGATATCTCTGACGAAGATCAACTACCAGAGCCCTGGATTTGGAAAGAAATAAGAAATAGTCGAAAAATCTGAAACTATACGATGACTCCTGACATAAAAATTTTCGTACGGGGATATACCAGAGAGACTGCACGCGAAACATTAGGCTCATTTTCCTAAACATATTGACCCAACAGCATCAAAATTAAGGCCATCAAGACCTTGTAATGTTTTAAATTTTGATCCCATTCGTGTTTCGTTTCATCGATATTGGTACGAAACATGTCTTTCACGAAAGCGTGGGCTCGCTCTAACGATCCGTTTGATTGTGGGTGAAATGCTGTAGTTTTTATATGTTTAATTTTGAAAGCCTTTTCGAAACATTCCATTAATTTGCCAATAAAATTTGGTGCCTGATCTGTCAATATGTTTTTAAGGGCCGAGAATGTATAGATATATTGATCTATGAATTTATCTATTATAGTTTCAGCCTTTTGGTCTGGCAATACCTATCAATATTAGGTATTTTGTCAAACTATCCTGAATCGAAAGTATATACTGATTTCCATTTTGTGTAAGTCTAAGTGGGCCGATTATATCCAGGGCTATCTTGTCATTTGGGTTTTCGGGCGTATCCGTAATTATTGCTTCTTCGCGTGGCCGAATTCTCGTTAATTTATTAATTTGGTATACCTCGCAGTTTTTTATATATTCGGATACGTTGTTGTCGATCCCTATCCAGTGGTGATTTTGCTTTATCTTTTCTAATGTTTTATGCTCGCCAATATGTTTAATTAAATCATGGTTTTCTTTTAATATCTGTAATTTTTCATCTGAAGTGTACGTTCTCGGAGGTTCATTTGCCAGTTGAATTATTTCGGTTGGTTCACAAACGTTCATGTTCACAAACAAACTGTAATGTTAATTTTAATAATATAATGTCTGGTAATTTTAATTTATGTACGCCAAATGAAATCGTCTTGTCGTTAGTGTTAGTTAGTTCGTCTAGTTGTCGTAGTCATTTCGGTATATCGAAAGGTCCAAGCAAATTATAATCCAATTGTAGCCAATTGTGATGATTCGCGACTAATTTGTCAGGTATTTTTCGTACGTTTATTCTCGTCTTCCATTCATTAATTTCATTTTCGATATCCCTAATTCTAATTTTGCCTGGTACACGGTTCGTCCGATTTTATAGTCACTGGATGTAAACGCGAAAGCGTGTCAGCGACTTGATTTTGTAACAGATTTTGTCTTCCCCTTTTGTAATAAATTTCGTAATTATACTCTTCCAATCGAAGTCTCCATCTCATAAGCCGGGATGATGGATCCTTAACGTCCTAACAAATATTGCCTTAATCTTTTAATTGCCCAAACTATAGCCAATAATTCCTTTTCTGTTGTCGTATAATTTCTTTCAGCCGAATTAAGTGTTCTCGAATAAAGTAAATAAAACAACAGGGATGACCCTCTTGCGATAGTATCGCGCCTAAGCCATCGTCACTGGCATCTGTAGTTAAGGTAAAAGTCTTATTGAAATCCGGATATGAGAATACACTGGTGTGTTACACAGTTTGTCCTTTAACGTTTCAAATGCAGTCTGTTGTTCAGTCGTCCAATTAAAAGTCGTATTTTTTTGAGTTAATAATGTCAAGGGTTTTCATAATTTCGCAAAATTTTTAATGAATTTCCGATAATAATCGGTGAGTCCAAGGAATGATTTTACTTTAGTAACGGTTGTTGGAATTTTGAAATTTCTTATTGCCGATAATTTTTCAGGATTCGGTTTTATTCCAAATGGTGTAATCAAATGTCCCAGGTATTCCAATTCGGGTTTTAAAAATTCACATTTATCTACTTGTAATTTGAGCCCGGTATCGCGTAGCCTTTGAAATATTACCGCAAGATTTCGATTATGTTCCTCTAACGTACTGCCGAAAATTATAATGTCATCCAAATAAACAAAACAATTCTTATCTATTAATCCGCGAAGTGCCGTATCCATCATTCTTTGGAATGTAGCCGGTGCGTTTTTGAGTCCGAATGGCATTCTATTAAAGTGAAAATGCCGTATACTTTTTACTTTTTATGCCATTGGTATCTGATGAAATCCTGATGATAAATCTAGAGCCGAAAAAAATTTTGCGTTACCAAGGTGTGCCAGTATGTCGTCAGGATTCGGTAACGGGTACGCGTCTTGTACTGTTACTTCATTTAATTTTCTAAAGTCCACCACTACTCTCCATTTCTGTTTGCCGGTGGAATCTAATTTTTTAGGAACTACCCAAATCGGTGCGTTGCATGGCGAGTTACTGGGTTCTATTATTCTTTTTGTTAACATTTCTTGAATTTGATTTTTAATTTCAATTTTGTGACATTCAAGGAGTTTGTACGATTTTATATTAATGGGTTTATTAATTTTTGGTTCGATGGTGTGAGATATTATATTCGTGCTTGGTAATGGATCAGACTCCAGACAAAAAATGTCATTGTATTGACAAACTAATCGTTTAATCGTTTCGTCATGCTGAGGCTCGAGATTACTTAATTTCAATTTGTTCAAAAGTTCGTTAGTTCTCAAATTTTTTTCGAAAGAAATTTTGTTGGTTAAGTTGATTTTTTGCTCACCAGTATTGACGTAACAAACACATACTTGCTCATTGCCAATTTTAGTGTAAACTAGCTTGTGTGAATTTGCCAGTATTTCCTTTTTGGTTTCCTGTAATGGTATGATTGTACGCAACGGTTATAAAACGCTCAATTATTCACGTCGAACAGCGTGACACTTTAACTTATTAAATTCAACCGGTGATCGCCAAAATAAATGTCACTTTACATTATAACGCGTGGCGCGTAAATTGAATGAGAAAATTAGAAGTTTTAATAAGCACTTTACACTCAATTAATAAAGACTAAAACTTGAATAAAATAAAGAAACGATGCGACTTTCTTGACGGTTGAATACTGTCTTTTTGACTAACTGACTTTTTTATATAGGAGGAGGAAAAACTGTCATCCCCTCGTTCGCTTGCAGAATCGCGGGTTCGTTGGAGGCTCACTTTCCGAGGAGAATTCTTTCCAAGTCCCGCTTAATCTGCAATATTTTCCGCACCGGTTAAGAGATCGTCTAGAAATCATTTTTGATGACGCGACTCGCGGTTGGGAAATCATGACTTGCTTCAATACCGACTTGTTTTAGTGTGCGGGTGGCTAAGAAAGACGAGGCAGCCATGCCGTAGGTGATCGTATTGAGCTTGAACGTCTTTAGTGATAAGGAAGGGTGCGATTAGAACTTGTCTATACATTTTTTCGATATCCGCGCTTAATACTACGGGATATTGCCGGAATCTTATTAGTATCGAGAACAAGTCGTTTTGCACGACCGGGCCAACTAGCTGGGCTTCGTTAAGAGAAATGCCACTGGTAGTTTTGGCGGACCCATCAAATACAACGCGAATTTTTGTAGTGCTACTAATCTCTTTTACCACGGCATGATGTGGTAGGTAATATGAGTGGTCGCGAATAATGTCGGGCGCTATCTTGGACATATGACCAAGCCTTTCGTAATCGCGCATAAACTCGATATATTCGCGACGTAGCTGGGACGATCGTAATAGTTTCTTCTCTAAATTGACGAATCGCCTTAGAGCAGTGGTTTTGGATTCACCAAGCTCCGAAAGTTTATCATTGAATGGAATAGCAACGGTGAATCGGCCGGAGGGATTCCAAACGGCCGTTCGCTTAAAGATTTCCTCGCAAGAATGCTCGGCGGCGTCATTACTGGTCGGTACCGATTCAATTTCCCAAAATCGCGCCAGTTGCTTTCGTTTGTAACGCCCTTTCCCGTCGGAGAGTCTGTTCGCGGATGAAGCAGAGCCTGGTGATCCGCCTTATACATATGGCATGCTCTTTGCGAGCAAGACTCCTTTCTGTGTTGCGAGCTAAGGTATTTGGAGCATACCTGCAACTCTTTGACTTTGTCGGAGAACGGGATTGTTGTATTGATAGCTTCCTAAATTGCATTGCGGCAAACGAGTGCTTATTGAAGCAAAACGGACAGGCGAGTTCGTTCGCATGAAGTATAGCAGCGGGCTTGCGCTGCTGTGGTGGGGGGGAGGTATTTGCCGAGAGTCGGCCGGGCGACAGGGTTCGTTCGACCGGTCTTGGCGAGGAACTTATACCGTTGTTCCAGAAAAGTTATCAAATCGGAGAGAGTATTCCTCTTATCTGATTCGGCAGTACGTTTTTGCCAATTCTCCTTAGTTCGCGCGTCTACTTCTTCGAGAATGATATGCATCAATAAAGTATATCCCACTTATCTATCGGCCCGCTTAGTGATCTTAAGGATCGTGTGTGATTGGTATAATCGTCCAGTAACTGTCTAAGCTCGATCGAAGATTCTTTGCGGATGACCTTAAGAAAAAATAGAGAGCCTACGTGGTAGTCGACGAGCTCGTCCGCGTCCTCGTAGCGTTAATAAATCCCAGGCAGCTTCGTAATTGCTGTCCGACACTGGAAGAGTTTTGAGGGCTCGAGCCGCTTCGCCCTTTACCGCTGATATCAGGTAATGAAAGCGATCGATATTTGTGAGTGATTCGTTGCGATGTATTAGGATGTCCCATAAGTTTCTTCCCTTTTTTTGATGCGAAATGAATACACGATATTTTTTGTTTAAGATGGATTTATTATGTTATATATGAACCGTTCTGTTCTATAACCTTCTTCCATCTCTCAGGAAGCCTCATTATGCCCTCTTTCCAAAATTGTTTAAGTTTACTTGTAAAATATTCATCTAGGTGCGTTTTTATTTCGCTTATGGATTTGAAAGATTTACCACGGAGAGAATTTTTTAAGGAGAGGAACAAGTAGTAATCGGATGGAGCAAGGTAGGGAGTATGGAGGATGAGGTAGAACGTCCCAATCAAACTGTAATAATTTTTGCCTTACGGCTAACGCAGCATGCGGTCTTGCGTTGTCGTGATGGAAAACGACGCCTCGTCGGTTCGCCAATTCTGGCCGTTTTTCTGCTATGGCTGCTTTCAATTGATCCAGTTGATTGCAATATTTGTCAGCATTGATCGTATCATCTTGAGGAAGGAGCTCGTAGTACACTACGCCTTTCCAGTCCCACCAAATGCACAGAAGAACCTTCTTCGGATGAAGTCCAGGCTTCGCAACAGTTGAAGGTCTATTTTCCTTGGACCAAGTGCGTTTTCGATGCACATTTTGGTATAAAATCCAAGTCTCGTCTCCAGTGACAAGCCTCTTTAAGAAAGGATCCCTTTCATGTCGCTGGAGAAGCAAATCGCACGTAGAGACGCGGTTCATAAGGCCGGTCTCCGTCAATAGGTGTGGAACCCAAACTTCATATAGATTCGCATATCCTATCTTAATTAAATGCTTATGTACCGTTGTCTTGGGAATATTAGTGGCATCCACTATCTCACGCACACTATATCGTGGATTTTCAGTGAGCACAGTCTTGATAATGTCCGTATCAGTCGTTGCTGGGCGGCCGCTGCGGTCTTCATCTTTCAACTCGAAATTGCCAGTTCTAAATTTCTTAAACTAATTGCGGACGGTCCTAATAGTGGTAGTACCACTCCCGTAAACGGTGAAAATCTCGTCTGCAGTGTCCTTTGCACTATTGCCTTTTTTAAAGCAATGAAGCATAACATGCCGCAAATGCATCTTTTGGCTCTCCATATTGAACGGTGCAGAAAAAATTTTAAAAGAGACTTCGTCACCAACGAAACGTACTTCGAAAGAGCTCTGGGACGACTGAAACCGATGCCATAAACGGCTAAGAGATAAGCCTGCATGTTTATATAAACACAGTCACTCATAGCGTGGCGCGGAAGAAACTTATGGGACAACCTAATATCATATTTTCGAAACTGTCGCAGAAACAAACCCATTCCCCCAAAGCACCGTGAAATTACGGTAATGCAATGACTGGTAACCTGGCTACGGGAGGTGTTTCAGTGTTGACCGGAGACGCGGAGGTCGGTCGTAGATACTGCGCGTTGTCCGAGGTATTTGAACTTTGCGATATTCGTATTCTGCGGCGAATCGCGCCTATTAACCGATAATACGTATTTTCAAACTCTTCCCCACATCGTTCGTGCGCCTCTTCCTCGGCAGTGCCCGCAACGATCGCGATTAGGCGATCCTGAACTGCCTCGAAGCGTTTCAGGAGGGTAGAGTTGTGATTTAGTCGCTCCTGAAGGGAATCGACGGGTTCTGATTCTCCTAGTGAATCATAGAAGATCTTTAGTCGCTGCTTGAGAGCTGCTTTAACGCGGCCATGCTCTCCTATTAGCTGTTGGAGATCGAAATTACCGGTTCTTTCCATTTTTTGTCCCTCGCGCAAGTCTAACAATAAATGAATTTCGACTTACCACAAGATAGTGATAATGGAAGGCGGGATCGCTCAGTCTTGTACGTAGCGGTCATTGATTAGTGAAGATTCTTCGCTGCAAGCGTTGGTTGGGCGGTCTTCTTGATGAAGCTGCCCTTTTGACGATCCTCTGCGATTTTTGATCGTGGCCTGTCCGCGATCTTCTCGTTGATGATCTCGTCTGATGGTAGGCTGCTATGGAACCCGTGTCGTTTTCCGATCGTTGATGGTATGCACTCAGTCTTGTCCGAATTGATTTGCGTGACCGGGTGGTAATGGACTACCGTTCGCGCACGTGTTTTGTGTGGAGAAATCTGGGTCTACCGGTGACGGCTATTACGGATGCGAGAGGTGCCTTTTTTATGGTAGCGATCGCGAACAGGGTTACACTTGCTAGCGACTGAAGCGAATCCAGCTCGAAGGACCAAATGTTAGCGCGCTCGGATGCTAGACGAGATCGTTTTTTGTAGATAAAGTGGACTGTATATTTTATTTTCGCACGCTAGTATGGGTGGGGCGTTAGCCCTCGTTTTCCGTTTTACAGAGATATCGTTTTACTAGAATTTCCGCTATATGTTGTCCGCGTTTACTGTTCGAAAGTTCTTAATCTTCTCTTCTTGGGAGCCGAGGAAGGCCTATAAATCTCCTTGTTCCTGCTGCCGCTAACCGTAGTTGTAATTCAAACTTGTGTCCTAATTGTCAAAAATAATTCTTCGTAAGAGATAATTTGACAGAATCTAATACTTTGTTTTGCCCGATCAGTAATTTTTTCCGTAATTATCATTCGTAACAGCGAAATTTGGTCGTTTACTCTGGTGCGTGCAAATTTAACTGATTTTATAAACTCTTCTACGCCAATATCATTTACTCCGTTTAGATTTTCTATGGTTCTTAGTGCTTCGGATGGTTTCATAATTCAGTCTCTACATTCTGTTTCTTTTTGTTCTACTCGTTTGCGATGAGGTTTCCTATGTGTGCCCCTTGTGTAGTCTTTGCCCTGTAATGAGTTGATTTATCGTCCGTTAGTTCTGGTCCGATATTTGTGTGTATTGTCTCCGAGTACGCGTAGGTCTTAATTCCGTGAGCTGAACAAAAATTACTCGATCGTTCCACCAGTTATTTTAGAAGGAACAAATTATTCAATTGAATAAATTGATCAATTTTATCAATTGAATAAATAATGACAATGATTTTTAATGATTTTTAATGAAAATTTAGTTAATGTTATATAACGTTGAAACGTCATTTTAAAATAAATTAAATAAATTAATAAATAGAATTCTACCGACAAAAGTCAATTGATCACGCACAAACGAAAATGTAACTTGGCCACGAATTTCTTTCTAAACGTAAACGATAGCGTCGATTTCGAAACGCGAACGAATGCTATTTGAATTAACAAGGAAACAATGAATGAGAGAATGAAAAATTAACGACAAAGCAAGTAATTGTTTATTGGCAACGAACGAGCGTATTTAGAGGACCGAGTGATAAAAATTTCACAATCGCGCCGTTCTTCGATAGGTCTTAAGAACCTTAACAACGCGTCGTTGCGGATGCGACTAGTCGGGTCGGGCTTTAGAAATTCGAGCGGACTCGAGCTATTCGACAGTTTCGGATAGCTCGATTTTATCAATTTCGGGTTGCATGGAAAAAATATAAATAGTGAGCGGTTCGCCACACGCTTATGTTACGATTTCAAAATCGGTATTATATGATATAAGATAGGTCAAGTACAAATTACAAAAAAGTTTCTGTAGGATCGACCTCTGTTAATCGCGACATCTAGCGCTGTGGTGTGTGTGAGGTATGCGCGCCTGTGTATGTATGTGTTTTCATCTGGTCAAACGTCCTACTCTGTTTTCGTATAAAATGACCTGTATTTGTCCAACCGTCGTAACGAACAGTTTTACTCAACAACTCGAAGAAATAAAACCCAGGATTAAATTAAAAGAAAAGCTACTAGCCTGTATTAACGACGAATTTTAAAAAGTACCGAACCCAATGGCGAGCAAAAGCCGGTGAGTTTTCTTTGCCATTTTCTTCTATTTGTATACTATCTTTGTAACTGTAAGAGAAATACGAGAAAATTCAAGAAAATTCTATGCGTTCCACAGTTCCACGTACTGTGAGGAAAGAAGTAATAGAATTTTCAAATTTCCATTGTATGGTTAAAGTACGTTACAAAATATCGACTAACGATTCAAATAGCAATATGGCTACGATAAACGTTGTCGGAAATTCCAATCAGTTGAGCCTAAATTAGAAGGTACCTCTAATTATTCAACGTGGAAGTTCAGGATGAAAATGAGCTTGATCGGTTTAGGCTGGTGGGATTCTGTCGATTCGCCAGAAAATACTCTGTTAGATTCTAGAAAAAACGAAAGAGCCTTGGCGACCACGTGCCTCGATATTCGTACACATTGCCAAGTTCGCGTGGAGGACTCGAACACAGCTCGTGAAGCATAAAATAAATTAAACAAAGCATATGAGGACAAGGGTCTGTTGCAAACGTTGTTCTTAACGAAAACTTTATTCGAATTAGATTGCAATAACTTCGAGAACATGAACAAATATGTTACCGAAGCTCTTTTGATTTCCCAAAAATTATCGGATATAGGGAAACCTGTCGATGATGAATTGTTAACCGCAATTTTTCTTGCTGGGTTACCATCTGAATATTAAACCGATGATAATGGTTCTAGACAGTTTACAAATTTTCATTACAACCAAACTCGTAAAAAATAAATTATTGCGAGCAGATATAAAATCACAACTCGAAGATAAAACGTCGGAGGTAGCATTCGTATCGACGTACCAACAAAGAAAATTTAATAAAAAACCACCTTATTTTCGGAAGAGAAAAGTATAACGTGTCATGGATGTGGAGAAAAAAGCCACGTCAAATCATTTTGTAAAAAATCTTAGTCTGGATATTCGACGGAAAATTCAAAAAATCAAAAGGATAAAAATTGGAGCCTGTTAGCTGCTTCGAATGCTAAAACACATAATGAAGAATGGTACGTGGATTCGGGAGCAACCAATCGTATAACTCGTATCAGAACTTGGATTGAAAATTATTCAGAGGACCCAAAACTAAGCGTAACAGATTCGACTTCAGGGAGTGGAGATTCACATACCTGTGAATATAAAATGTCACTCTGAAAAGAAAATGATTTCTAATGTTTTACATCTGCCTGATTTAAATGCGAATTTGTTATCCGTCGGTGCATCAGCTAATAAAAATCTTGTATTGATAAATTAAATTGCAAATTATATCGAGGAAACGACTTCCAAATTAAAGCAGAAGTTGTAGCTACGGCGACCAAAAAGGACGGACTTTATACGTCAGATCCTGATTCTTCACCAAAGATGTACAATGCCGCAAATCGTCGAGAAACTCAAGAATTGTGGCATAAAAGGCACTCGGGCATTTGAACGAAAGGAGCATGTCATTGTTACGCAAAAGTTTAGCAATCGAAATACAATATTCTGATTCAAATAAAAAACCTTGTACTGCCTGCATTACTGGAAAGCAAGCAAAATTACCTTTTGATAAGAATGGAAGAGAGAGAGAGAGCGGAATATATGTGGTGGCCCATTCGATGAGGCGAGCTGGTCACGTGCACGTTATATATTCCTTATTATCGATGACTACTCATGCATGACATTTTGTTACTGTTTAAAACATAAAAACAAAATTACAGAAACGTTTAAAGAATTCCAAGTCTGGGTCTCTAATGAGAAAAACAAAAAAATAAGTTTTCAGATCTGATAATGGAACAGAGTTTGAAATGAGAAATTTTTTAAAAGCCAAAGGAATACGTCACCAGACCACTGCCACGTACTGCCCTTAACAGAATGGAGTGGTTGAACGTGTAAACCGCACGATCATAGAAGAGGCAAGACGCCTGCTTCACGATTCAGATTTGAATGATAAATTCTGGGAGGAAGCTATAAAAACAGCGATGTATTGAAAAAATCGCTCACCGTCTAAAGCTCTTTGGGATAAGACACCGTTTGAAGTTTGATACGATGTAAAACCAGATCTCAAATATTTAAGAATTTTCGGATGCAAGGCATTTATGCACGTGATAAAACAAAAAGAGGTAAATTCGATAAAAAAACACAAGAATGCGTATTTGTGGGATACTATAAACTTTGTCGAAGATGAATATCCAGCGAAACTATTGAAAAAGGAAATTAATGATCCTGCTGTTGATGTTGGACCAAAAAACTTGTTTCTTAACGATGTAATTACTCTCTCACAACGAGTGGAAAAATGGAGAGAGAGGACAACGTAGAATCAGAAAGAAGCAAAACTACAATATCCGACGAGTCAAGCACATTAGCCAATGCTGACACAAGTTTCCAGTCGATGCAAGAAGAACAGCCGGCGACCGAAGCAAGAAGATACCCGGAACAAGAAAGGAAAAATAGAGAATTCCCTGGCATGGTCAGGCATCGAGCATTTCTCTCAACGGATAATGATTCTAAATCAATGGAAGAGACATTATCTAGTTTCGAAAAGAAAGAATGGAAGAAGGCTATGGTTAAGGAATATAATGCCATGAACGAGAAGCAAGTCTGGGAATTAGTAAAACTTCCGGTAAATAAAAAATCTATCGATGTGGCTTTTAAAACAAAAAAGGATAGTGATGGTAATGTACAGAAACGAAAAGCACGACTCGTGGCGAAAGGTTGTGCACGATCGGTTGGTATCGATTTCAATGAAACTTGTTCTTCTGTGACTAGATTCTCCATCATCGGAACACTAATTTTTTTGTCTCGCGTTACAATTGGATATGTCTCGTGAACGTTTAGATGTTTCAACAGCCTTTTTAAATGCACATTTGGAAAAAGAGATTTATATGGATCAATCAGAGGGATTTCATAGAA
Source organism: Melipona beecheii (assembly GCA_032399605.1). Classification (NCBI taxonomy): domain Eukaryota; kingdom Metazoa; phylum Arthropoda; class Insecta; order Hymenoptera; family Apidae; genus Melipona; species Melipona beecheii. The sequence goes on from JAUCMO010000280.1 coordinate 25,663, forward strand.
AAAGATAAAGTTTGCCTATTTAAAAAAGGCCATATATAGACTTAGCGAAAGCTTGGTATGAAAAAATGCACAGTCTTGATTAATTTAGATGTTAAGGTATACAAGTTCTCCTTGTATCTATTATAAATCGATAGGAAATATTAAAACCATAATTTGTTTATATATCGACGACATTTTACTTCTTAGCAATTGCGAAAAAAAAAGCTTTAAAATAAAAAAAGTGTCGAGTACTAAATTTTCAATAAAGGATTTAGGTAGAGTAAAATCACTATTAGGAATCCGAATTAGAAAAGAAAAAGATAAGGTATACCGTTAATACTCCATATTCAGTAGGAAAAAAACAAAATTGGAAAAGACTCGCGCATCAGACGATCGCCCATACCAGGAATTACTACGATGTTTAAATTTTATTGCCCTGTGTACAAGACTAGATAATTCCCATACGGTCAATTATCTAAGCAAATATAATAATGGAGAAACGTGTCTTGCGTTACTTAAAGGGCACCCTAGATCTGTGTTTAACGTGTAAAAGGCCTGATACTGAGATTTCAGGATATGTAGACGCAGATTTTGCAAACGACAACAATGCCGGATATGGTTTCTTAATCAGTAGAGGTGTTATTGCCTGTGTATCGTTATACATATATACATGTATATGTTATACATATATACATGTATATATTTATAACGATAATCAATTTGCGATGACTTGGGCGAACGAGCAAATGGTGTATAATCGAACGTATCCACATTCGAAATTATTTTGTATGCGAAACGGTAAAGGCAAAAATTGTAAACCTATAGTATGTTAACACAGAATGATTTTCGCAGCGTAATTTTCGCAATTTAGTCTTCAAAATACGCTTTTTTCCGCAAAAGAAGTGTCAATTGCATCGAAATTGTTACTCGACGTTTCTCTCGTTTATTCTTTCGTTTTTTCTCTTTCAAAGCGAACCGAACATCCATCCGCGAAGACGTAGCAGCGTGTAATTCTCACGATTTAATCCTCTAAATACGTTTCTAATTGTTGCGAATGAAAATTTAGTTAGTTCGTAATTAATCTTTGATTTTCCTTAGATAATTTGAATCGTATTCGTATACATTCGTTTCAAACAATGCAATGCAATTTTGCGAAATTACAGTATCGTTTATTAAATAGGTTTTGACAGTGGCATTCCATCGACTGTAAGATGTTCGAAAATTTTTATTTGCATATTTCGAAGCTTAAATGTAACACACGATCCAAGTTAAGGGAGTATCGCTTGATTTGAAAAGTCGACAAATTTTACTTTTCGATTAGTTTTACATCGATTAGTGTTTATATTAGTTTTTTTTTTCTCAAAAGGAGTACACGCTGTCGCTATTTTGTATAGGCGTGTTCGCTTGAGAGCCGCGCAACAAGTGGTAGTAACAGAAACGCACGGTGGCACAATTTGTCGAGAGCTAAATAAAAACAAGACGATATTCCAATATAAAATGACGTTTCTTTTCGCTTTTTCTTGGTTTTTTCATTCACTGGGTACGTAGAGTGTAGCGTAATTTTCCTAAATCAGTCTCCGAAATACGCTTTCTTCCTCGAAGGACGAAACAATTAATCGCAATGAAATTTTAAATGGAACAATGAATCAATCGTCCGTTTGTAACAATCGAAATTGATTTAAATTAAAATAATTATTTATACAACAAAAATTTCATCGCGTAAACTCGGAAGCGCTCCGCTGACTGAAACCGTTGAAAAGGCTTTCATGTACCATCAGGAAATCAAAATCACCGTAGTATTTAGAACTATATCGAGACATAAAAACCATTCAGAATCTGTATAATCCCGTTGTCAAACACTGTCAGAAATTCGACTGCGCCAACACAGCATTCGATCTTATCACCGCACAAATGAAAAATCTAGAACGATCTGCCAATAAATTAAAAACCATAACTCATACCAAAACTAAGCGAGAACTACTCAACGTTATCTAAAATTCTTCAGCACGCTCGACGAAGCCGACCTAAATTTGATTAACGAAAACATCGACAAATTATTTAGTGATCAAAATAAGCTAACGCACATAATTCAAAATCAAACCTCGATATTTGGACAGATCCTTCGAGATGGTCATTTTCAACAAATAACTAAACAATTAGCAGCCCAGTCAGAAAACCTTAGAAACAACGAACTCTATTAGACAGAAACCTCCTAGTATTAGAAGTACTAATAACCGAACTTGCAAGTAAAATCAATGACTTCTACCTCACGATTATTTTGGGTAAAAAGGGAATAGACACCACACTGATAGACAGACACTTTTATGGAATCCTACTCTAAATTAACACAAAAACACCGGAATTTTGCTGTAACAAACGACGTGAAAAACTTTCAAAGTATAATCGACATCAGTAAATTAAACGCCGCCGTAATAAATAACACACTGGATAACACATCAAATAACCATACCAATTGTCTCAGCACGACGGTGAACTTTGAGGAATGCTGCCTGCTTCGCTGAGGTTCTCTCGTTTGATCTTTTACAGCCGTCGGAGAGATATTAAGAATGCAGATTGTAGAGTTTTAAGACGTATATTTGACTAGATGTGTATACAATTGTTACGTGAGTCTGGGAGAGGTGTCTCCGCGTCTAGACCCGAACTGATTGAGTGGTTGTAGCAGATTGTATGTCTCGTGCTAGGAGACTGACCTTTTATATGAAGCGAATGTGTTTGCGTGACTTCTTGGCGCCAGCTAAGAAGTCCTTTGTTTACCAATCTTACCCTTAATCCCTTAATCTACGATTTACGTTCCAACAGCCTGGATCCAAAACGTAAACAAGATCGTGCAGCCTTCGAGCCATTCCACGGTTTGGCAAATCGGTCCTAAGTTGTACCAAATGCGCACAACTTACGGAATGTAAATACATGTGTAAGATACAACTGGTTTAATGTTTTGTGGAATATTTGATAAGTAATTATAACCTGATGTAATAATTATGGTAGATTTGAAACAATTGAAATACCAATTTACAAATTTTTTACTGTTTTATGAGTTGGCGCTGACTTTTTTCTCGCTGAGGTAATAGTCGCTTGTCACGCCGGGACTTACGTCAGCAAATAAAATCCGTTGCCGGTGCACCGTCTAGATGTCGAAACCTCGCTGCTGAGGATTCCCGAATATACGTATGTCGACGTGATTTTAAACGAGAACGAAATCGTTAGTTGGTCCTATGATCGCTGTCGATGTCTTCCGTGAAAGACGGACAAATTTATGAATATGCGCAACGGTAATAAAACGCTTAATTATTCACGTCGAAGAGCGTGACACTTTAACTTATTAAACTTAACCGGTAGTAAATTAATAAAGTCTATTCAATATCACTTTAAGACGTAAATGAAATGAAAAAATTAAGAAATTAATAAAGATCTTTCACTATATAAAATAATACACTTGGTTAAAGACTTTTAACGTAACACGGTCAGAGATTTAATAGTAACTTTTATACATAGGAGGAGCAAAATAAAGAATCGATGTGACTCCGTTGAGTTTTGAATGGTAACTTTTTTTTTTGAGGGCTCGGCAGTGTCTTTGATACATTTGTTTGCTATGGTGGGAGCAATCTATTATTTTAAATTCTTTCGGAGTTAGTGAAGCATCGTCTTGTAGCCGGATATGATAGGTAATCAGTGTTCTGATAATTTTGAATTCTTTTGGAGTTAGCGAAGAATCATCGGATACGTAGGTAGATAATCGGTGTTATAGTTTTGAATTCTTTTGGAGTTAGCAAAATTTTGTCTCGTTGCTATCCGGAGATGGTTGACAATTGGCCTGGTCACACCTTCCTCCTTAGATTGAGTTTCGTCCCAAAACGAACGATTTTTAGTGGTCCAATTTCTATATTTCTGCCAGAAGTTACTGCTTCAGATGAATAATATGGTTGCTCTTGTCGATTGTCGTTGGCTTATATAATTTTCCCGGTTGAGACATTCCTGGTAATTTGCATCTAATGTGTTGTAATGCTCCTGGTGTGTAATTAATTCTTGTGCCAATTCGTCTGTTGTCGGTGGTCCCTCTATTGCCAATTGTTCGTCCTGTGCAGATCCTTCCTGTGCCGATTCCTCCTGTGCAGATCCTTCCTGTGCCGATTCGTTGCCTAATGATGTTTGTTGATCTATTAGTTTTATTCGGTTTATTCGCTGTGGTGGGATTTTTCCCTGTTGAATTCCGTGAAAATTTGGTTTGAGTAAGAAACAGTTACTTCGAGTATGTCCTATTTTCTGACAGTTATCACATTTTAATAAAATTGGTAATTTCGAAGTGGGGTTATGCGGTTTTCTAACAGTTTGACTGTATGTATTCGATCTATTGTCAACTTTATGTGTCGGTATATTGAAATTTCGATAGTTCGTCTTTCAATGAGCCATTTCCTGTAGCCATATTTCCGTATCAATTGCATTTTGCTGTGCTTCTATTAATGTAGTCGGTTTCATCGGTAGTATACAATATGCCAAATTCGTCGTAAATTATGAACATAAAATCAAACAGCCTCAGCGTTTTCTTCTTCTAAAGCTAAATTTCATGCTATTGGGTTAGTGTGTTTAGCCTGTATCGCGCATATTCTAATTCATTGAGTGCCTGCTTAAATCTGTTCGAATAAGACTGTACCGTTTCATTATTTCCTTGTTTTATATGCTGCATTCTATTTCTGCTTCCGCTGACTGTAGTTGGAATCGAAACTTGTTTTCTCCAGCTAATTCCTCGGCTAAGCAAAATATGAGCTTTTTTCTGGATATTTTCGATCCGGTACATTCTTTATACAATATCCATGCGTTTATCGCTGCCAAATCTAAAATATTATAAAAAACTTGAAGGGGCCATCGGAAACACCCCGCTTTCACGCTATATTTGCGTGCCATCTGGTCTGCGACGTCGACACCAAACTTTGTTTTATTATAAAAAGTAATAGTTTCTGGAACACATTTTCTATTGTTTTCTATTTGTATATTTCTGTGTTTGGTGCTTAGAAGGAGGACTTTTACTTTCGGTTTACTTTTATACACAGTAAGCGTGCAGTCTTCTGATTTATATAAATTTGAGGAAAATAACGTCATCTTGTCCTTTTGTTTCTTTCGCTGGTTTTGGCAGTTCCCTTTTGTTCGAGCGGATGGTCCTAACCAAGGTTGTTTTTAGTGCAAGCAATTTTTTAGCTAGCGGGATGCTTGTAAAGAAATCTGTCGTGATATTTCTACCTCGTGATATTTCTACCTCGTGATATTTCTACCTACTGTTGTAAATATGGTTCGGCTAATTTTAGTGTTACAAACTGGCCCAACGAATTTGAGCATCGAGTTTCATCTTTTCCCAAGTAAGGGAAACCATTCAAAATATATTTTGATTGAACATCAACCGCTAACCAAAACTTAATGCCAAATTTATGCGGCTTATTTGGCATATATTGTGTAAACCTGCAACGGGCTTTCGTTGGAAATAGCTGTTCATCTACTGTGATATTTTGTTGTGGCTTATAACAAGCCTGGCTGTTACTTATAAATCTGTTCCATGTTCCAGATATCAGTGCAAATTTATCGGTTTGTAACCTTTCGGATCGTTCGCTTCTTTTGTCAAAACGTATAAACTCCAGAATTTCTATAAACCTATCTCTGGGCATTGTGTCTCGGAAAAAAGGAGGTCCCCATTTTTTTGACCATAGGTAAGATACTTTCAATGCTCTTGTTCCGTACGCTCCCCGGGCAAATAGTACTGCCAGAAAACTACGTAATTCGGAGACTGTGATTGTCCAGTCGTTTTTCAAAACTCGACGTGCCTCGGTTTCGGTGCATTCTTTTATGTGTTTCATAATGTGAGTGTCAATTATCAATTCAAAAGCACTAGTTACACAACCCGACATAATATTTCTTTTTGCGTAACCAGTAGGCCCTGCGATATCCTTGAATATCATATGAACAGGCGGCCTACCCGCAGATTTTCCTGCTTGCAGTTTCACCCACTGTGTCCCGTCAGCTGCAATTTCAATTTCTTCCATTACATCTCGGGATGTATTTAGAATACTCGTCCTTTCATCCTCGGTGTTAAAACTAGAAATAATTCGCGTCCTTTTCTTCTTACAACGCATATTGACGAAGTTTTCCTCTTCACTATCCGAAGATCCTTCCATTTCTCCAGTTTCAGTGGATTCAGAATATTCACTAGAATCTTCACTTTCACCTAATTCATATTGATCTTCTTCGGAGCTACCCTCAGAACAATCCTCATTGATGTTGGTAATTTTGGTCAATTTCTTATTATATCTCCTGTTTTTACTCATGATTGCTAGAAAAGGGTGATCGGCGAAAGTAAAAAATACTGTGCCCAAATTCAATTACCCTATTGTAAATACTTACAATAAGCGGAGACTACAATAACCGGAACTTTTGCACACTGTCTTCGAAAAATGTTCTTACCACTGTCACTGCAACAACAATATTGAAGACCAGCTCGTGCCTTCGAGATATCTTCGGATATCGTTGAAAACCAATACTCACAGCATACGAAACTCAAACCATACCGCAGCCTAACGTCGGCTTTGAAAATTGCTTGTGTGTGTTGTTATATTGAACCAACACATGAACCGAATATCTTTTCGGCACGACATTTGGTCTGCCACTTGCTTTGAGTTTCGAATGACGCGGGGATCTCTCTGGTAAGCGATTTCGTTGAAGGGCACCCAGGTCAAAGAGTTTACTTTATGTCACATTATCGAGCCGCTATTGAGATACAATGAGTTTCAGGCATCTCAGACTTTTCGTTCACTCTTATATTTACTATTGAAGGTATAATGTTACAAATGAAGCAAATATATAAGCATTGTTTACGTAATCTGCTAACCCGTCAATTTGACGGGTTTCGTAGAGATAGGTATACCACATAAAAATTTCAAAATTTAGAAAGCTTAAGAAAATAATAATTGTGTATATAACCTCTTTTAATGAAATTATAAATTTACGATACAAATTAGTTAAGATTAATGCTATGGTTTTTTTGCATGTTTCATTTCAAAGTTCGAAACCCGTCAAATTGACGGGTCCCGTAAACCTAGTGTTAAATATAATTATCGTTGGAATCACTCGACTCGCAAAGGAACTCGGAAAGTAATATACGATGTTCCGAAGCGAAATTTAGACGTGATTCTACCTTTAAATTGAAATAAACTGCCGAATGAAATATTTAACACTTTAAAAGAACTTTTCTTGATATTTAACGAACGTGGAACTTCGAAAAATAACGTACGAAACTTTAACTTGCCCGGGGTAGGAGAGGTTTAACGAAATAAATGTACTCGATGTTTTCTTGTCAAAGACTTCAAAGGAACTTTTTTATTCAGGGCTCGGCAACAGCTTTTATAACGTCAGATCTCTATTGTTCTTTATTGGTTGGTTTATTATTTAGAATTCTTTTATAGTGATGCAAGATTTATCTGGTTATAACTGGTTTGGCCGGAAGTTCTGGAGATAATTAGCCTGTTCACATTATTCTACTTATTCTACAACGATTACAATTGCCTACAAATATTTCGCGTGTTCGATTTCACCGATTTCAATGTATTCCGAAATGGATTCGTTATACGGATTGACCACGTGGCTAACGACATCGCTGATTACGACCGGCTACTCGTTTACGCTTGAACAACTCTTGATTAATGATTAACGGCTAATATTGATAGTGCTAATGAGTGGCTCTCGCGCGGTCGGCGCTATATATATACGTTTAGCTATCTGTGTATTTTATTATTCGTGGCCTAACGGAAACGCACCTGCTGGCGCGGAGGTTGTACTAATGTAGGTAGCGCTGTTTTCGCAGTGTTATCACCATGTCACGCCGGGAGTCGCATTACCGGAAAAAATAAAAATATTGCTCGGTGCGCCTTCTATGTCTCCCTTGATCGAAGGCTCTTCTCTGCATAGCCCAAGTATTTTAGTACACTGAATATAATTTCGGTCGTCGATAAGATCCGCCGTTGGTTTTTCAAATTTTCCAATTGATTACTTATTATCTCAAATGAATTTTTATATTTCTTGAAATCTGGAATCACTTGTTTTACTATTGGTAAAAAGTTATCTAATAATTTTACATCGTGTTTGTCGAACGGTATATCAATACTGTAATTTGTTGCTTTAATTTTGATTTCTTTTGTGGTGCCTCCAATTTTCATAACTTTGTTATTATACGTAAGAATACAATCCAATTCAGATGTTATGACGCTCGGCTCAGTAATTTTGATATGCCCTATGGATTCACAAATCGTTTGCACAATAATCGGATTCTGTGGTATTACCAAATAACTATTACAATTTTGTAACGAGATAAAAGTAAGGTCAACAATTTTAAATATCGCGGTTTCACAATCGTTTGCCGGGTTGTAATTTTCTGTTTCCAAATGTATTGTTGGTTGCGTCCGCTCGCAAATTTTGCCAACAGGTGACTCCCTACAATATTTATTTACATATTCGTAGTTCACGGGAATATAATTATTCTTTTCTTTCAACGCGTATTCATTCTCTAATATCGGTGCGATAAAATTGTTTTGTAATTTGCTTGGTATGGCTATATAATGTAATAGTTTCCGAAAATGTTCTTCGAAAATAGGTATAACAATTTGATATATTACCGAATTGTTTTTCGTGGCGGTACTTAATCGACTTACGTCTATTATTTCCTGAAATTTCATTTGATTATTTATCGTAACGAAACTCCTTTGCGTGAGCCTATTGTATGATTCCATAAATGTTCTAATATTTATTAATTTTGTGTCAATGATACCCTTTTTACCCAGAATTATCATGTAGTAAAAATCATCAATTTTGTTTGCCAATTCCGCGATCAATATTTCCAATATTAGAAGATTTTGGTCTAATATTTCGTTATTTATTGCTTGTTTAATTTCTTTTGATTGATTGGCCAATTGTTCAGTTAATTTTACAAAATGACTGTCTCGAAGGATCTGTTTAAAGATTAGGGTTTGATTTTGTACTATATGAACCAATTCGTTTTGATCATTAAATAATTTGTCAAAGTTCTCATTAATTAATTTTAAGTCATTTTCGTCGAGTGTCCCAAAAGAGCGTTTTTTGATATGGATCCAATTGCGTTGATCAACCCCTCGTCTTTGCCGATTATACATCAAAATTTTTAACTTGTCACATGATCGTTCGAGACCTTGTAGTCGCGCGGTTATTAATTCATACGCCGTATTAACACAGTTAAATTTTTCACAATGTTCCGAAATGGTTTCGTACAATTTCCTGATAATTCCGGTGTCACGGTACAGTTCTTCGACCTCAAATACGATCGTAATTTTGATCTCCTTATTGTATAAAAGGGTATACCGCTGATTGTTTCGGTTAGAATTTTCTTATGGCCTATGGATTCCAATCTTAGCGCAGTGGTCACTATGGCGAGTCCCTAAAAGAATAAAAGAGTTTAATTCTATTGCCATGTACGAGTAAATTTTTCGAATTCGATATTTCTAACAAATAATTTGGAATTTGTACACTAATTATTCTGTACGGCCCGAGCCATTCCTTGTCCAATTTATGCGTTTTACTTTCGAGTAATACCAAGTCGTTTTCTTGATATAGACTTTTGATTTTAATTTTCTTATCTTGTTCCAATTTATGAGCCCGTTTGCTTCGGTAATTCTTTTTGCCGCTGCCAAGTATTCTTCGTGCCTGGTTTTTAAATTTTGAAAAACATCAATTTGATTAAGTGCCGGATTTAAAACTATCGCCGATGGCATATTTGCTTTACGTCCGAATGTCAATTCAAATGGCGTGAATTTAGTGGTCGAATGAACGGTGGTGTTGTAGGCCATGGATATCTGTTTTAAATTTTGATCCCATTCCGTCTTAGTTTCATCGATATTGGTTCGCAACATGTCTTTTACAAAAGCATGGGCCCTTTCCAATGACCCGTTTGATTGCGGATGAAACGCTGTTGTTTTTATTCGTTCTATTTTGAATGCCCGTTCGAAACAGTCCATTAGCTTGCCAATAAAATACGGGGCTTGGTCGGTTAGAATAGCTTTAGGGGCTGAAAACGTGTGAATATACTGATCGATAAATTTGTTGACTATTGTTTCTGCTTTTTGATCCGGTAAGGATATTAACATGAGATATTTTGTTAAATTGTCTTGTATTGAGAGTATATACTGATTCCCGTTTTTAGTTAATGTTAGTGGTCCAATTATATCGAGTGCTATCTTATCATTTGGATTTTCCGGAGTGTCTGTAATTATTGCCTCTCTTCCAGCGGTCGAATTCGTTTCAATTTATTGGTCTGACATATTTTACAATTTTTTATGTATTCCGCCATGTCTTTGTCAATTCCGATCCAATGATGATTCTGTTTTATCCTTTCCAATGTTTTGTGTTCACCGATATGTTCAGTCAGGTCGTGGTTTTCTTTCATTATTTGCAATTTTTCACCGGAAGTATAATTTCTTGGAGGTTCATTGGCCAATTGAATTATTTCTATGGGCTTATGTTCGCAAATGAATTGTAACATTGATTTTAGCAGTACGATATCGGGTAATTTTAATTTGTGAACACCAAATGATATTGTCCTGTCGTTAGTGTCTGTCAGTCTTTCCAAGTGTCGTAGCCAAGTGGATATGTTGAATGGTCCGAGTAAATTATAGTCTAATTGTAGCCAATTAAGGTGGTTTGCAACTAATTTAATCGGTATTTTACGTACATTTATTCGCGTTTTCCAATTATTAAATTCAGTCTCAAAATCTCTAATTTTAATTTTGCTTGTGCATGGTTCGTCTGATTTTATAGTTACCGGATGCAAACGCGAGAGCGCGTCCGCGACTTAATTTTGTTTTCCCTTTTTATAATGAATTTCGTAATCATATTCTTCTAAACGCAATCTCCATCTCATGAGTCTAGAAGATGGATCCTTTACATTTTGTAACCACTTGAGCGCTTGGTGATCTGTTTCAATTATGAATTTACGTCCCAGTAAATATTGTCTTAGTCTTTTAATTCCCCAAACTATGGCCAATAATTCCTTTTCAGTCGTTGTATAATTTTTTTCCGCTGAATTTAGTGTCCTCGAAATAAAACAACAAGGATGACCCTCCTGTGATAGTATTGCGCCTAATCCATCATTGCTTGCATCTGTTGTTAAAGTAAAAATTTTATTGAAGTCCGGATATGACAGTACTGGTGGATTACAAAGCTTCTCTTTCAATATATCGAAGGCCGATTGCTGTTCTGTCGTCCAATTAAACGTCGCGTTTTTTTGTGTTAGTATTGTCAAAGGTTTTGATAATTTTGCAAACCCCTGAATAAATTTTCGATAGTAACCGGTGAGTCCAAGGAATGATTTCACTTGCGTTATAGTCGTCGGAATTTTGAAATTTCGTATCGCCGATAATTTCTCGGGATTTGGTTTTATGCCGAATGGTGTAATCAAATGTCCAAGATATTCTAATTCAGGTTTTAGAAATTCGCATTTATCTATTTGTAATTTCAATCCGGTATCGCGCAGCCTCTGAAATACTACTGCAAGATTCCGATTATGTTCATCCAATGTGTTGCCAAAAACTATAATATCGTCCAGATAAATAAAACAATTTTTATCAATTAACCCGCGAAATGCCGTGTCCATCATTCGTTGGAATGTAGCCGGTGCATTTTTTAACCCGAATGGCATTCTATTAAAATGGAAGTGTCCGTCTGTCGTCGAGAATGCCGTATATTTTTTGCTTTTCGTATCCATTAAAATTTGGTGGAAACCTGACGATAGATCTGAGGCCGAAAAAAATTTTGCGTTACCGAGATGTGCCAATATATCATCCGGATTCGGTAACGGGTACGCGTCCTGTTCTGTCACTTCGTTCAATTTTCGAAAATCCACCACTACCCTCCATTTTTGTTTACCGGTAGCATCTAATTTCTTTAGGATTACCCATATCGGTGCATTATAAGGCGAATTACTGTGCTCTATTATTTTTTTCTTTAGCATTTCCTGAACTTGATTTTTAATTTCGATATTACTCGGGAGGCCTATACGATTTTATATTGATTGGTTTGTCGTTTTTCGGATTTATAGAGTGTGTTATTAAATTTGTGTATGGTAATAGATCAGATTCTAAGCAAAAAATGTCATTATATTGGCAAACTAATCGCTTGATCGTGTCGGCATGTTGTGGTTCAAGTTTATCCAATTTTAATTTACCTAATAATTCATCAATTCTTAAATTTTTTCCGAAAGAAATTTTATTAGTTAGACTGATTGTTTGCTTACCAGTATTGATGAAACATACACGTACTTGGTCATTTCCAATTTTTGTGTATACTATTTTATGTGTCTTGGCCGGTATTTCCTCTTTCGTCACCTGCAACGGTATAATATTATCTATTTTTATTATTTGTTATCGTATATTTGTGTTGTTTCAAAAACGCCAGATCAATTATCCCATCTTCGATTAGAGAGAAATCGTCTGTTATTATAAAAAATTTGTGTTCTTTACCGTGTACTGTGAAAAATGTCATGTAATTTAGACTATGTTTGTCGTTACCGAGCCGAATTATGTGAGATTTCTTTAATTTAGTTCTGTTTTCGCAGAACCTATTTTTTATCAAGTTTACTCCTGCTCCGGTGTCCAGGAGCAGTCTTCCATTTCTTGACATTCCCGGGAGTTTGCATTTGACGTGTTGTAATTCTCCGTATAATGGATTCTCGTGTCTGTTCCTGCATTGTCTTTGTTTCTTCGGTTGCCAATTCTTCGGTAGGTGATTCTTCTATTATCGGTGGTTCGCCGTTTTGTTCCTGATCCGTTGCGATGATTCGGTTGATTCTTCTCGGAGATAGTTTGCCATGCTGTAGACTCGAAAAATTTTGTTTTAATAAATAGCAATTGTTTCGTGTATGTCCTATCTTTTGGCAATTATCACATCTTAATTGTGTCGGTAAATTTTGAGTGGAGTTAAAAGGTCTTTTGACTATCTGTGTTTGTGCGTTTGATCGATTTTCAATTTTCCGTGTCGGTATGTTGAAATTCCGATAGTTTAATTTCCGATTAGCCATATCTCGAACCCAAACATCCGCATCTATCGCGCGTTGTTGAGCTTCGAGTATCGTCTCGGATTGCATTGCCATGATGCAATACGCTAAATCGGGTCGCAGATTATGAATGTAAAATTTTATCGCTTCGGTATTTTCTTGTTCTAACGCCAAATTTCTTGCTATAGGGTTGCCGTATTTTGCTTGAATTGAATATTCTAATTCGTTTAACGCTTGCCTGAATCTATTCGAATATGATTGTACTGTTTCGTTATTACCTTGACGTATATTTTGTAATTTATTACGACTCCCGCTGATTGTATTAGGAATTGATACATGAGTTCTTAAAGCCAAAAATAACTCTTCAAAAGATGATAGTGAACAAAATCTTATACTCTGTTTAGCCCGATCTGTAATTTTCTCCGCAATAATCATTCTCAATAAAATAATTGATCGTTTACGCGTGTTTTAGCCAATTTTACAGATTTTATAAATTCTTCGACCTCGATGTCATTAATCCCGTTTAAATTCTCGATCATGCGTAGTGCGTCCGTTGGTTTCAAACTTAAATCTTCGCGTGTTATATCCTTTTGATTTGCCGATTCGTGTTTCGTCTTCTGTGTGTGAGCCCTTTGTGTACGCGTGTTTCTTCGTGTTGGGTTTTCCGAACATTGAGTTGTTTCATCGTCCGTTATTTCGAAAGCCGGATCGGTATAAACTGTCTCCGTATATGCATGAGTTTTTAGTTCATGCGCCAAATTCTTGAATTCGTTTATTTGTTTTTCATGTGCGAGCTCTATTTTCCGCATCGCTTTATTAAGATTCTTGAGCATCTGCTCGTGAGAATCAGTTTTTTCAAACATCCCTTTAAAATTTTCATCGTAATTTGAGTTTCTCTCGTTTATTTTATTCATTTGTTTTGTTAATATTTCAAAACTATTCGTGATAGATTCATTTAATTTTTGCAGATCAATTTGAGTTGCCATTTTTAAATTTTTTTTTGAATTTTTGATCCGTTGATCCGTTTTTTTTTTTTTTAAATTTCTTCTCTTCCTTACCTTTGTGTCTTGGATGCCGTAGCCCAAGGGAACAAATTCTCGTCCAAACGGATGCCGTAGCTCGAAATCCCGCAGTGATTTCTTACTCCCCTGGATTGCCGTAGCTCGAGTTGTCGTTAATCCTCGTTTTTCCAAGGTTGGCAAAGGTTCTTGATCAGTGATCCTCCGTGGAGGTGGCACACGTAGTCCCCCGGTTTTTGGAGTCCGTAGATCTCTTCAATCCCGGTTTTCCCTCGCAGAATCTTCACTGATCTCGGTAGTCGATCGCCAATTAATTTTCACGACCGTCTGCCCGATCCTGGGACCGATTGCCAGTTGATTGTCACGATAGTTTCGTGATCGTCACGATAGTTTCGTTATCCTGGCAGGATCGCCAGTTGATTGTCACACCGGGAGTTGCGTCACCGGAAAAAATAAAAATATTGCTCGGTGCGCCTTCTATGTCTCCCTTGATCGAAGGCTCTTCTCTCGATACTCCTCGACCAATTTTAAGCGTACACGCGGCAAATTCAAACGAGGATAAACGTTCGCGTGGTCCTGTGTTCGCCAGTCAACGTTTCCCGTAGGAAACGGACAAATTTATAAAGTACGCAACGGATTTAAACGCGTTTTAAACCGCACGTGAACTGCGTGACAATGTCCCGTAATTGAAGCTAACGCACGAAATATTATGAATCACTTAAACTCGTGCGAGGAACCCGAAATTTAGTATTCTACGAAATGAGGCGTTCCGAACGCGAAACGATGATTTGTTGTAAATTTAAATATTAAATAAAATCAAATTTAACGTCTTGACACTTCTTAAAACTTTTAAATTGAACTTTACGCGTTAACACTTCAACTACAGGAGGAAGAGAGAAATATAAGGAACCGTTGAAATGAATGAACTTGCTTCTTTGACGTCTGGATTAGTAATCTTTTTTATTGAGGGCTCTGGGGTGTCTTTTATAGTTTTGCGTGGCTATTGTTCTTTATCGGATTGCTCATTGTTTCGAATTCTTTTAGTATGGCGTGATAGTTTCGTGTAGCTATTTTTCTTTATCGGATGGCTCATCGTTTAAAATTCCTTTGGTGTGGCGTGATCCTTTAGCTGGTCCAAACCGGATATGTGGAGATAAGCGGCCTCCTCACAACCAGCAGTCGCTACACTATCCACCCTTAAGTCGCTCGATTCGGCAAAAAAAGCGGACGATGCTTTCTCTTTTTCGTAGGTGTGTTGTTGCTGCTCTTGATGAAGTTCCATGGACGCTGACATTAATCGCTCTGTTGAGATTGCGACTTCTTTTCCTTTGTAATCTATAAGGAATACGTTCGGCGATATGTGTTTCAGCACTTTGTACGGACCTTCGTATGGTCGTTCTAAAGGCTGTTTTATGTGGTCTATTCGCACGAAGATATGGGACGTATCAAAGAGGTTGTTGAAAATGAAGTAGGAGCGTTTTGAGTGGTGTCTCGTCGGTCTAGGTCGTATCGTCTGCATGTAATCTCTGAATCTACTGTTGTTGAAGTTCGTGTCTGTGTCAGTGTCTACGAAGAATTCTCCTGGTAGAACTATATACCATTTCAACTGCGGTTGCTTGTATATTATGTTCGTAGCTATTCCTCAAACCGAGCATTACTGTCGGGAGTACTTCTATCCAGTTTTTGTTTTCGTGACATCGAATTGCTGTTTTCAGGGATCTATGCCATCGCTCGATCATTCCATTGGATGCAAGGTGGTACGCTTTAGTGCGGATATGCCTGCATCCGATGAGTTTTGTCAGTGAATTGAAAAGCTGAGATTCGAATTGCGTACCGCGATCCGTAGTGATGGTTGATGGGGCGCCGAATCTCGCAATCCACGTGGCATAGAACCCTGTTGCAACAGTGTCTGCTTTCGTATCCTTCAACGGAACCGCTTCAGGCTGGAAAATCGGTCGATCATTGTCAAGCAGTATCTGTAGTTGTCGATTGGTAGTAGTGGTCCTATTATGTCTATGTGGATGTGCTGGAATCGTTCTGGAATGGTAATGTGCTGCGGTGGATTTTTTGTGTCGACTTATTTTGCTCTTTTGACAGTTTACACAGCTTCATCTCAGGCCATATGAATTTTTTGGTGATTAAATGTTTTGTGGCTCTGCCGCTGGAATGTGTGAAATTATGTACACTGTCAAAGATCTTTTTACGTAATACTACCGGAATGTATGGTCTGATTATTTCGGTTGAAATGTCGCAGTATACTGTACTATCGGAATTGTCTATCCTTAACTTTTTTAGCTGTAGGACCGTGCTTTGTAGAACTTGTGTTAGCTCAGGATCTTTGGCTTGTTCTTCTGCGAGTTCTGCAGTGCTAATCACGATTGGCATACTAATAACGTCCAGTCGAGATAAGGCGTTACCTCGTTATTCTGTCCTGAAATGTACGTTATTTTTGTCGAAAACTGTCCTATGTAGTCTAACTGTCGTAGTTGTCTCGGTGATGCCTTTTCCGATTTTTGATGGAATGCGTAGGTTAATGGTTTGTGGTCTGTCTGTATCGTGAAGTCTCGTGCTTCTAAGAAATATTTGAAATGCTTTATAGCTTTGTAGACTGCGGTGAGTGTTAACGGTACAGTACCTGGGGTCAGAATTTTTTTCATTAGTCAGTAGGGAGCCAAGCCCGTACCAGAAAAAGTAAAAGCAATCGTAGATTATCCGAAACCCAAAACTATATCCGAACTAAGACGCTTTATCGGGATGATAAACTTTTATCGTAAATTCATAAAAAACGCCGCGATAATCCAAGCCCCGTTAAACTCCTTCCTTCACGGTGCTAAGAAAAACGACAAAAGAAGCATAATCTGGACAGAGGAAGCTGAAACAGCATTCCAAAGATGTAAAGACTCATTGGTAGATGCAACACTACTAACACGCCCAAAGAACAATAGTCCACTACTACTGATAACCGACGCTTCAAACTTAGCCTGCGGAGCTGCACTCCAGCAGAAGGAAAACGATGTATGGAAACCGGTAGCCTTTTTCTCAAAGAAATTTTCACCACAGGAAGTAAAATATAGTACCTACGACAGGGAACTCATCGCAGTCTACAAAGCTATAAAGCATTTCAAATATTTCTTAGAAGCACGAGACTTCACGATACAGACAGACCACAAACCATTAACCTACGCATTCCATCAAAAATCGGAAAAGGCATCACCGAGACAACTACGACAGTTAGACTACATAGGACAGTTTTCGACAAAAATAACGTACATTTCAGGACAGAATAACGAGGTAACGCCTTATCTCGACTGGACGTTATTAGTATGCCAATCGTGATTAGCACTGCAAAACTCGCAGAAGAACAAGCCAAAGATCCTGAGCTAACACAAGTTCTACAAAGCACGGTCCTACAGCTAAAAAAGTTAAGGATAGACAATTCCGATAGTACAGTATACTGCGACATTTCAACCGAAATAATCAGACCATACATTCCGATAGTATTACGTAAAAAGATCTTTGACAGTGTACATAATTTCACACATTCCAGCGGCAGAGCCACAAAACATTTAATCACCAAAAAGTTCATATGGCCTGAGATGAAGAAAGACATATTACATTGGGCAAGAAGCTGTGTAAACTGTCAAAAGAGCAAAATAAGTCGACACAAAAAATCCACCGCAGCACATTACCTTCCATACATCCTTCCATCTCTTTCCATCCTTACCTGTTATCATATATATATAACACTACAAAAATGATAACCAGCCGACGTGATATGAACATGCAACCATATATAGAAACAATTTCCGCAGCAGCTATAAAATGACGACATACAGGTAAGGATGCGCAATATCTAGAAGTCACCAAAAACGCCACAACGAGGACGCAACTTCGAGGACAAGGCACACAGAAGATTCCAGAGGACGACCCTATACATATCCGCCGCAGCGCCTCCATCAAACGCAGACGAGCGTCGAAGGCCCACACATATGCGCACAACGCCTCCGCCGTCGCCAACCGAGTGTAGAAGAACGCAGCGTAGCTTGGACACACGAAACGCCGCCTCTGATGACAGTCATACCAAGCCTCCAACTCAGATGGCGGCCCTGAGTGACCAGATCCTACGAGACGAAAAGGTGCCAGGACCGAGCCAAGGAGAAAAACGGAGAGCAATCATTCAGCATCATTCCTTCACTTGCCACAACGCTACTATGATGAGTTTCCCCTCTCAGTATCGTTAACACTGGGAAGAGGGTGATGTAGCGACCTACGATTCCTCGGCTACGAGTTTCGAACACTTGACAGGCACAAGCCGCATGTGGCTGCGCGCCTAACGTCGAAGTCCTACCGATCTTCGACGTTAAGCAGCAGAGTGTGCGAAACCCCGCTAGGAGATGGGTGTCAGACCAGCCTAGTAGGTTTAGTTACAATAACAGGCGTCTGGGGTAGGAGTCGCTGCCGTTAACCCCACTGATGAGTCTAGACAGTGACTCCGAGACGAAACGCATCCGACCATATTCACTTTTCTATCTTCACCCACCACTCCTTACTTTATTACCCCAGTTCCATCTCCTTCCATACATCCTTCCATAAGTCTTTTTCCATCCTTACCTGTTATCATATACCTACATAAGTAAAACTAATCGCGACATCTATTGTATGTATTATACTATTGTATGATGGTCCTTTGTTGTGTGTATGTGTGTAAGACTCCGCGGCGGTTATGCGTATAAACAAGGCTAGTCAGTCGTTTGGATTACCTCGTTCAGTACAGTTGTGGTGAAATAGAAAGTTCATATTCAATTTATTATACAGATAAATTCAATAAAATAGTTCCATTGCTTTCTGTACACTCAAAAATATAACAATTTTCGTCCTCCCTTGGGCATCTCAGAGACCGGATTTAAATTCTATAGAGTATCTGTGGGATGAACTAGAGCGACAAATTTCAAGAAATCAAAGATATACAAAATCGGACTTCGTTACAGCCATAAAAAGCAAATGGAAGGAAATTACGGCAAATACTCTAAAAAAATTAATAAATAGTATGCCTCATCGCCTAGTAGAGGTTATTAAAGCCAAGGTTTATCAAACCTCTTATTAATTAATTAAAAATTTATTATTTTTTATGTTGTATATCGTAGAAATATTTATCGTCAACTTAATTTCCGTTATGATGAAATAAAAAAATTCATTATTTTTTACTTTGTTTTATTTGTTGTTTATGTTTATTCATTACGCATTGTCTCTATTATTGTTGCGACGATGAAATAAATATTTTTGTTCCTAATTCAAATAGCAGTTACATTTATTACAAATTTTTTAATTTAATTTTTTTAACTTAAATTTCCCGAAAGCGTCAACATAAATACCGATGCAACTGTATGTCCAGGGTTAACGTGAGATCAACAACAAAGTTTTTTTCTTACTGCATCACGCCATGGTAAAAATTAGTTCAACTAATTGTGAGCAGGCCGCTTATCTCCACACATCCGGTTTAAACCAGCTAAAGGATCACGCCACATCAAAGGAATTCGAAACAATGAGCAATCCGATAAAGAACAATAGCCATACGAAAGTATAAAAGACGCCTCAGAGCCCTCAATAGAAAAGATTACTAATCCAGACATCAAGCAAGCAAGTTCATTTATTTCAAAGTTCCTTATATTTCTCTCTTCCATCCGTAGTTGAAGTGTTAA
The DNA here is from genome assembly GCA_032399605.1 of Melipona beecheii. Classification (NCBI taxonomy): domain Eukaryota; kingdom Metazoa; phylum Arthropoda; class Insecta; order Hymenoptera; family Apidae; genus Melipona; species Melipona beecheii. The sequence goes on from JAUCMO010000280.1 coordinate 45,432, forward strand.
CGCATAAAGTTCAATATAAAGTATTAAGAAGTGTCAAGACATTAAATTTGATTTTTATTAATATTTAAATTTACAATAAATCATCGTTTCGCGTTCGGAACGCCTCATTTCGTAGAATACTACATTTCGAGTTCCTCGCACGAGTTTAAGTGATTCATAATATTTCGTGCGTTAGCTTCAATTACGGGACATTGTCACGCAGTTCACGTGCGGTTTAAAACGCGTTTAAATCCGTTGCATACTTTATAAATTTGTCCGTTTCCTACGGGAAACGTTGACTGGCGATCACAGGACCACGCGAATATTTATCCTCGTTTAAATTTGCCGCGTGAACGTTTAAAATTGATCGAAGAGTGTCGAGAGAAGAGCCTTCGATCAAGGGAGACATAGAAAGCGCACCGGGCAGTATTTTTATTTTTTCCGGTGACGCAACTCCCGGCGTGACAATCAACTGGTGATCCATGCCAGGATCGGGCAGACGGTCATGAAAATTAATTGGCGATCGGCTACCGAGATCAGTGAAGATTCTGCGAGGGAAAACCGGGATTGAAGAGATCTACGGACTCCAAAAAACCGGGGGACTACGTGTGCCACCTCCACGGAGGATCACTGATCAAGAACCTTTGTCAACCTTGGAAAAACGAGGATTAAGGACAACTCGAGCTACGGCAATCCAACGGAGTAAGAAATCGCTGCGGGATTTCGAGCTACGGCATCCATTTAGACGAGAAAATGTTCCCTTGGGCTACGGCATCCAAGACACGAAGGTAAGGAAGAGAAGAAATTTTTTAAAAAATAAGGAAAAAAATTAAAAATTCAAAAAAAATTCAAAAAATGGGAACTCAAATTGACTTACAAAAACTAAACGAAACAATAACGAGCAATTTTGAGCTCCTGACAAAACAAATTAACGAATGGAATTCAATTTATGATGATAATTTTAAGAAAATAAATAAAAGGACAGATTCGCATGAGCAAATGCTCGAAAATCTTACAAAAATGATAAGAAAAATAGAAATCGCGCACGAAAGGCAGAATAACGAATTCAAAAACCTAGCGCGCGATTTGAAAACGTATGCATATTCCGAAACGATATATACTGACCTGGCACCTGAAATAACGGAAGACGAGACGGTTTATTATTCAGGAAAAACAGTACAGAGGGCAAACACGAAGAAATCAAAACACGAATCGGCAAGTCAAAAAGATGTAACACGCGAAGATTCAACTTTGAAACCAACGGACGCACTACGCATGATCGAGAATTTAAACGGGATTAACGACATCGGGGTCGAAGAATTTATGAAATCCGTGAAATTAGCTAAAACACGCGTAAATGATCAAATTATTTTACTAAGAATGATTATCGCGGAGAAAATTACAGATCGGGCTAAACAAAGTATAAGATTTTGTTCATTATCATCTTTTGAAGAATTATTTTTGGCTTTAAGAACTCATGTATCCATTCCCAATACAATCAGTGGAAGTCGCAATAAATTACAAAATATACGTCAAGACAATAATGAAACGGTGCAGTCATATTCGAACAGATTCAGACAAGCGTTAAACGAATTAGAATATTCAATTCAAGCAAAATACGGCAACCCTATAGCAAGAAATTTGGCGTTAGAACAAGAAAATACCGAAGCGATAAAATTTTACATTCATAATCTGCGACCCGATTTAGCGTATTGCATCATGGCAATGCAATCCGAGACGATACTCGAAGCTCAACAACGCGCGATAGATGCGGATGTTTGGGTTCGAGATATGGCTAATCGGAAATTAAACTATCGGAATTTCAACATACCGACACGGAAAATTGAAAATCGATCAAACGCACAAACACAGATAGTCAAAAGACCTTTTAACTCCACTCAAAATTTACCGACACAATTAAGATGTGATAATTGCCAAAAAATAGGACATACACGAAACAATTGCTATTTATTAAAACAAAATTTTTCGAGTCTACAGCACGGCAAATTACGTCCAAGAAGAATCAATCGGATCACCGCAACGGATTTGGAACAAAACACCGAAGTACCAATAATAGAAGAATCAACCACCAAAGCATCGGCAACCGAAGAGACAAAGTCGATGGAGGAACAGATACAAGAATCCATTATACACCCGGAGAACTACAACATGTCAAATGCAAACTCCCCGGAATGTCAAGGAACGGAAGACTACTCCTGGACGCAGGAGTAAACTTGATAAAAAATGGGTTCTGCGAAAACAAAATCAAACTAAAAAAACCTCACATAATTCGGCTCGGTAACGACAAACATACTTTAAATTATGTAACATTTTTCATAGTACACGGTAAAAAGCACAAATTTTTTATAATAACAGATGATTTCTCTCTGATCGAAGATGGGATAATTGGTCTGGCGTTTTTGAAACAACACAAATATACGATAGCAAATAATAAATTAAAAATAGATAATATTATACCGTTGCAGGTGACGAAAAAGGAAATACCGGCCAAGACACATAAAATAGTATATACGAAAATCGGAAATGATCAAGTACGTGTATGTTTCAATACTGGTAAGCAAACAATCTAACTAGTAAAATTTCTTTGGGAAAAAATTTAAGAATTGATGAATTATTAAATAAATTGAAATTGGATAAACTTGAACCACAATATGCCGACACGATCAAGCGGTTAGTTTGCCAATATAACGACATTTTTTGTTTAGAATCTGATCTGTTACCACACATAAATTTGATAACACACTCCATAAATCCAAAAAACGACAAACCAATTAATATAAAATAGGCCTCCTGAGTGTCATAAGATCGAAATTAAAAATCAAGTTCAGGAAATGTTAAAGAAAAAAATAATAGAGCACAGTAATTCGCCTTATAATGCACCGATATGGGCAGTCCCAAAGAAATTAGATGCCACCGGTAAACAAAAATGGAGGATGTTCGAAATAGTGGTGGATTTTCGAAAATTAAACGAAGTGACAGAACAGGACGCGTACCCGTTACCGAATTCGGATGATATATTGGCACATCTCGGTAACGCAAAATTTTTTTCGGCCTCAAATCTATCGTCAGGTTTCCACGAAATTTTAATGGATACGAAAAGCAAAAAATATACGGCATTCTCGACGACAGACGGACACTCCCATTTTAATAGAATGCCGTTCGGGTTAACAAATGCACCGGCTACATTCCAACGAATGATGGACACGGCATTTCGCGGGTTAATTGATAAAAATTGTTTTATTTATCTGGACGATATTATAGTTTTTGGCAACACATTGGATGAACATAATCGGAATCTTGCAGTAGTATTTCAGAGGCTGCGCGATACCGGATTGAAATTACAAATAGATAAAAATAGATAGCGAATTTCTAAAACCTGAATTAGAATATCTTGGACATTTGATTACACCATTCGGCATAAAACCAAATCCCGAGAAATTATCGGCGATACGAAATTTCAAAATTCCGACGACTATAACGCAAGTGAAATCATTCCTTGGACTCACCGGTTACTATCGAAAATTTATTCAGGGGTTTGCAAAATTATCAAAACCTTTGACAATACTAACACAAAAAAACGCGACGTTTAATTGGACGACGGAACAGCAATCGGCATTTGATTATATTGAAAGAAAAGCTTTGTAATCCATCAGTACTGTCGTATCCGGATTTCAACAAAATTTTTACTTTAACAACAGATGCAAGCAATGATGGATTAGGCGCAATATTATCACAGGAGGGTCATCCCTGTTGTTTTATTTCAAGGACATTAAATTTAGCTGAGAAAAATTACACGACGACTGAGAAGGAATTATTGGCTATAATTTGGGCAATTAAAAGACTCAGACAGTATTTACTCGGACGCAAATTCATAATTGAAACAGATCACCAAGCGCTCAAGTGGCTACAAAATGTAAAAGATCCATCCTCTCGGCTTATGAAGTGGAGATTACGTTTAGAAGAATATGATTATGAAATTCACTATAAAAAGGGAAAACAAAATTAAGTCGCGGACGCGCTCTCGCGTTTGCATCCGGTAACCATAAAATCAGACGAACCATGCACGAGTAAAATTGAAATTAGAGATTTTGAAACCGAATTTAATAATTGGAAAGCGCGAATAAATGTACGTAAAATACCGATTAAATTAGTTGCAAACCACCTTAATTGGCTACAATTAGATTATAATTTACTCGGACCATTCAACATACCCACTTGGCTACGACACTTGGAAAGACTGACAGACACTAACGACAGGACAATATCATTTGGCGTTTACAAATTAAAACTACCCGATATCATAATGCTAAAATTAATGTTACAATTCATTTGCGAACATAAGCCCATAGAAATAATTCAATTGGCCAATGAACCTCCAAGAAATTATACTTCCGGTGAAAAATTGCAAATAATGAAAGAAAACCACGACCTGACTGAACATATCGGTGAACACAAAACATTGGAAAGGATAAAACAGAATCATCATTGGATCGGAATTGACAAAGACATGGCGGAATACATAAAAAATTGTAAAATATGTCAGACCAATAAATTGAAACGAATTTGACCGCTGGAAGAGAGGCAATAATTACAGACACTCCGGAAAATCCGAACGATAATTAATAAATTATAATCCGGCAAATGAATGTGAAACCGCGATATTTAAAATTGTTAACTTCACCTTTATCCCACTACAAAATTCTAATAGTTATTTGGTTATACCCCAAAATCCGATTATTGTACAAACGATTTGCGAGTCCATAGGACATGTCAAAATTACCGAGCCAAGCGTCATAACATCCGAATTAGATTGTATTCTCGCGTACAACAACAATGTTATAAAAATTGGAGACACCATAAAAGAAATCAAAATTAAAGTAACAAATTACAGTCTCGATATACCTTTCGATGAACATGATGTAAAATTACTAGATAACTTTTTACCCATAGTAGAGCAAGTGACTCCAGATTTCAAAAAATATAAGAATTCATTCGAGATAATATATAACTAATTGGAAAATTTAAAAAACCAACGGCGGATCTTATCGACAACCGAAATTATATTTAGTGTATTGAAATACTTGGACTATACATCATTAGGGATCATAACATTATATGTACTGCGTAAATTCGGCCTTTTCCGTTGTTTGACAAATTTCTCACCCAAAACTGTATGTATCAAGATTTTTTGTAATGAAACTACGGTCAGCAATAACACAAAGAAATTGTACAATGAACGAATTGGAACTTATAGGGATCGGGAACGACCAATTGGAGGAATCACGACATCCAACCGAAGCCACATCCTCTGCCGGGAACACGGAAATCGGACCACCCAAAATTGTTCGTTTTGGGACAAAACTCAGTCTAAGAAGGGGGGTGCGAGCAGGCCGCTTATCTCCACACATCCGGTTTGAGCCAGTTAAAGCATCACGCCACATCAAAGAAATTCGAAACAATGAACAATCCTCGTTTAAATTTGCAACGTGAACGAAGAGTGTCGAGAGAAGAGCCTTCGATCAAGGGAGACATAGAAGGCGCACCGGGCAGTATTTTTATTTTTTCCGGTGACGCAACTCCCGGCGTGACATAATTGAAACTTCGCGCCATCTTCGATGGTTCTACGACAAGTTCTACCAGAACATCGATAAACAATCCGCAAATTGTGATTATTGATTTCAGTTTTCTCCTGTAAAATTATGTTGCTATTGTTTGATTATTTATTGTTTTTATTATTATTTTTAAATTTTATTGTTATATTTATTGATAATTTACGAGTTTAGTTGCAATTTAAGGTTAGATTTCTATACAAATATAGTGTGTATTTTGATTTTAGAATTATTTTTGAGTGTTATTTTATTTTTTTTATTTTTACATATTATTTATATCAATTGTGATTACTTGATGTATTAATATATTTTAGTTTTGCAGATGATCTGAGGATGTTTAAAGTGTAATTATTGGAATATCAAAAATAATTGTAAGTTAAACATAATATATCTTTATATTATACGTATCGTAATCCTTGTATGATTATGTCTGTAGTAAGTATTTTATTTTGCCGTAGATACAAGAAAGCGTCAAGATATTGATATTTGGATATTCATTGTGTTGATCTTGCATTTCATTATGAGAGTACTGATTTAATATTTGGAAAGCAGTTATGAATTTACTTGATAGTGAGATCAAAGTGTATAATGTGAGAGTATAATGATGGCAATGATAATGCCAATAGAAAGTATATATATTAAAATAAGATATGCACCTACAGTGTATGTATTTAAGGTAAATAGACAAGAGTAATGTATACATGTTGCCAGTGTTATTTATTTTCTGTATTTACTGTAAATAAAATTTGTATTCCAAGTTTCTTATTTTGGTTAGAATCTCAAAATGATTCTTTCTATTTATTATTGTATAGAGGTTTCAGCTGTGTTTGAAAATATTTAACATTATTTATTAGAATGTGTAAGTTTTCTTATTTTGTGATTGTACCTTATTTCTTATTGACGTGTATATATGATAAGTTTATTGAAAATCTATTAGCGAGCTGACGCAACATATGTGTATGCTAGCATACATGTTTGTGTTATATAATATATTTTTTAGTTTCTTATCTACGTCGTATCTTGTGGAAAGGTTACTGTTGAAAGTCAACAGATTTCACATTTGTAATTTGTGTAGTTTCTAAAGCAGTTCTATAATTAAAGTCTATCTTTTGTAAATATCGTAAGTTATAATTTAATTTTAAGAATGAAAAAAAGATAAATTTTACAATATTAATATATACACAATTATTCGTTACATCCATATATTATTATTATTTTCTGTTGTTATAATTAAAGAAATTAGATTGTTATAACTAAGAGAATTAAGAAAAGAAAATTTAAAGAATCATTACTATTGTTGTTATTGTTGTTATTATTATGATAGTAATACGAATATTATTGTTATACAATAAAAAAAATTTATTCTGAAAATTTTCGGCATAAATATATATTCTAAATATATATATGCTACAAAAACAAGTCATATACTTTTTGCTTTGTATATTTATTAAATTAAATTTTTCATTGACATAAACTTAGAAAGAGATACATTTTTTTTAAATTTCAAATGATTTTCAAAATTAATAATATATATGTATGTAATGATATATATCTAATATATTAAAGGAACTTGTAACAACGCGAAATAATAAATTTTATTGAATAAAAATAAATTAGAAACGAATGTTATAGTTTATTTTTATTCTCTAAAAAACTATCGTGTTATTTTTAAAAATATAATTAAGAATGAATATTTTATAATTTCAATGTGCAATAAAAAAATTACTTTTAAGAAAGAGATCTTCAGATTTTTAAATAAATCGTTGAATATTTTACTTAAATTACAAGGAAATGTCGCAAAAGATACCGAAATATATTTATCATCACGAATAAAAGATATAGGTGGAAAGACTGACGTAATAGGTATGGAAAAAATGGCTTGTTTATAAATAAAGGTGTCGTGCATAAAAGATTTGAATAATTTTTTTTTTTAACGAAATGTTCGAGTGTTTTCGACGCATTGTTGAATTCTGAGCTTAATGAACACATTAATCCCGAGACTCATTTTTATTTGTTGAAATATCCCTAAAATCTGATAAAGTTTTATGTCCGTTCTATAACCTCGAGGAGATTCCAAAGAAAAAGTATATTTACTTTATACATTATTTTATGTAAAAATAACAATATTTGTACTTACGTCATTGTATAATTATATTTTTATTAATTAATAATAATTATTTATTAATTTGTATAATTAGTAAAAATAAATAATTAATTTTTTCTCTAATTATATCGTTATAGATGTCTATCCATTGGGGTATAGCAGGTGCTGGTAAAATATCACACGATTTTGTAACAGCTTTACGATCATTACCAAAATCTGAACATGTAGTTGTTGCAGTAGCAGCTCGTGAATTGTTAAGGGCACAGAATTTTTCTAGCTTGCATAACATTGAAAAGGCCTTTGATAATTATGCAAAACTAGCAGAGGATAAGGATATTGGTAAGATTTACATATTGTCTTTTAACTCAGTTAACAATAAAAATAATCTTATTGGTCCATCATTGTAATTTCAACATTCTGCCAACACTTGGCAAAGTGAATGAGATCAATATTGGTATAATTGAAGATGCAAAGAATCTTAATTTTAATAGCTCTGAATTCTATTGATTGCTATTATTATTATGATTATTTTAATATTGTTATAATAGTTTGTAAATTTAATAATGTATTAGAAAGAAATTAAAAAGAAAAATAGCAATATATAAACTAACTAGTTAATTTACAATCTCTACATAGTTATAACATAGTTAAGTTAAGATAGTTATAAATTGAATAAAAAAATTTTCATTTTTTGCAAAATCTACAATTTTTTTTAATTTTATAAATTAATTCAAATAGAATATAGACAATAATCTATTTAAATTTAATTATTTAATTATTTAATTTTCAATTATTTCGTTTATATTCACAGATGTTATATATATTGGAACATTACATCCCCAACACTTTGATATTGCAAAATTAATGTTACATCATGGGAAACATGTTTTATGCGAAAAACCTTTAACCATGAATTTAAAGCAAACAACAGAATTGATAAATTTAGCAAAGGAGAAAAAGTTATTTTTAATGGAAGGAATTTGGAGTAGATGTTTTCCTGTATATGAAATTCTTAAAAAAGAGATTGAATCTGGAAGTATTGGACAAATTCATCAAGTTCTTGTATCTTTTGGATTTAAAATGCCAGATGTTGAACGATTAAAGTATGTAAATAAAATTTATCTTGTTTTTTGCATACACTTCAATTATGATCGAGATTATAATCCGTAGTATTAAGACTAGATAAGATGATGAATCTATAGTGATTATTTGTGATATTAATATTTGTTACGAAGGATGTAAAGTCTTCTTTTATATTAGAATTACATACAAATGGACCGATCGTGTATCAGAACATTTGTTAAGAGAAGCTCTCAGAAGAGTATCATAATTCCCGTTAAAAATTCATTTGGTGGCAACTATCATATCCTTGTTATTAGTTCATTTTTCTAACAAATTTTACTAACTTTATTTTATTCTCATATTATTATATCATCTCTCAATGATTTCCTTTCACGCTATTTGCATTTTTTTTTTTTTTTTCAATTCTTTTTCACAACATTTTCATCTTTACGAACCTTAATTTTTCCTGTTATCTCAAATTTTTTCATACTTTTGGTTTCTTTTTCTACGTTAACTATTTCTTCCTAATCTATCTTTTTTTTTCCTTATATTTCCCTTTAACAAGATTACACATATCTGTGCATCCACTGGTATTAGAGTTTTGTAGCGTGATATGTAAACTTTTCGTGTTATATGATTCAAAATATTCGACTATTATATGATTTTTTTGTATTACATATGAATAAACAGAATAATCGTATTGGACAAATTACAGTTTTGTTCTCTTAAATACAGTATAGATTTTCAAGATTACAACTCGTGATATTTTTTCTATAGTTTTTCCTTATTCTGCAACATTTTAATGTTTTAAATTCAAACGAGATTCGTTGCTATATCTTATTTTTATAGTTCTACAATTTTTGCACCAATTTAATCACTTTATCTTGTGTCTCTATCAACACATTTGATACCTTTCTATTTGATAATTATCAACTGCGATGATAAACTATAAAATTTGATATCATGTTCGTTAGGTGGTTCTTTCTATCTTTCTTTTTCCTGTCAAGCTTTCTAGTATTTGCAGTATCTATCAATTCTTTGTTACAGATCGTGTGATGCAATTTTTTAAATTTCTATTGAATAATAATTGGGAAACAGATACTCGTGGAACTTATATTCGAACTTGTATTATTCTGTTTAGCGTAAAAAGTCTAGGAGGAGGTACTGTATTGGACTTGGGTGTATATGGAATACAGTTTGCTTGTTTAATATTTAATAATGAAATGCCTCATACTGTGCAAGCTGCTGGATGCTTAAATAAGGAGGGAGTTGATCAATCTGTATCTACTACCTTTCTTTACAACGGAAATTGTACTGCAACCATTATTACTCATTCTTTAGTTGATTTACCAAATGAAGCTTATATTATTGGTACAAAAGGAACGATAAAAGTGCCAAACTTTTGGTGTCCTACAACTATAGAGCTACCAAGTGGTAAAATAAATGTATCACTTCCTGAAACTAAAAGCAAGTTTAATTTTATTAACAGTGTTGGATTGTCTTACGAAGCCAATGAAGTTCGTAATTGCATTTTAGCAGGTATCACATGCTTTAATTTTAAATTTAAAGTATCATTGAAACATAAATTTTTTTCATTCCAATAAACAAAATATAAACAGATATGATTATACACAATATTTTTCTCACTCTTTTAGAAATGTGAAAAAATTTTCTTAATAATTGTTTAATTCGTCTAAAATCATTAAATTTTTACGTTAGATTAGATATTTAGAACAACAAAGAAAATGATATAATATTATATTCTCATTTTTATTCATACTTTTCGTAAATAATTGTTATTATCAACGTTTATATGTATTAATTTACTTATATAATTGTATTATATTGGTTATTAATTTTAATTAAGGCAAGTCCAAATACATATCTAAAATATTCATTATTACTAATTTCATTTGCTCCATTTTAGGTGTAACCGAAAGTTCCAAAGTGCCACTCAATGTTTCTTTATTAATTGCACAATTAGAAGATGAAATTCGAAGGCAAGTTGGAGTTACATATCCTGAAGATTAAACTAATTATATCATATGCAAAATAATTCCAACTTGATTAAGTATACTCAATAATACATAATCATATTAATATTTTATATTCAAACTTGAAAAATGTTTTCTTACATAAAAGAAATTTTCTGTATTAAAAATTTATAAAGAATTCTATATCTATTTCATGATACATTTCAGACATATTGCATAGAACTTTTATCGTCTATAAATGCTGTTCTCTCTCTTTCTCCCTCTCCCTCTCCCTGTGTGTGTGTGTGTGTGTAGATGTAGAAAAATATTATTTTGACTATCTTTGATTGATTTGAAGATTTATTTTTTTAAATGTCTCAAAAGATTGTCTTTAATCTTTAAATTCAAAGCCAATTTTTTTTTATTTTATTGTATCTTGTGAAGATAAAATTTATCAAATGTATCGTATGTTGCAATTTAATCGTTCTCTTAAAAAAATACTTCGTTATTACTTAAAGTAACGTTTCAAACTAAAAAAAAAACGCTTGAGTTCATTTTGATTAAAATAATTTCAACACCCTATGAGTATATTAGTACCTATATACTAGATATTCACTTTATTTAATTGTTTATACAATGATAGCAATATTTTTTAAGTATTAATTATCTAAGAGGAAACTCAGAGTTTATGAATATGTACAAATTATTTTTTTCCCTTTTTTTCACGTTATGAATAAAATTTAAGTTCGATATAAATGAATAAGTTACATCTTAATATTTCTACGCATTTTGTTTTGTTTCTATTTGTTTCATATTTGTAAAATATCTCTTTATGAAATATAGTGAAATCTTTTTATGAAATATAGTGAAGTACTATCCATTTTACTGATTCCTTATTGCGTTTTAACTTTTCTTTCGTTTTCACATACACATTCTTTTCTTACGAAGATATTTTTATAAAGTAAATATTGTTTATTGGAATCACGGATGTCTATACGACGAATGGCTGATTGTTTAAATGTCTTGGCTGATTATTCGTATTTTGACCATAAAATATACAGACTAAACATTCTGAAAATATCAAATATTATTATTTCCACTACTGTGATATCATGAACTACTGAATTTCTTTTTATCCGTCTTCTTCGTTATCATGAAACAAAAATCACAATATCATTAAAGACAACATTCTGTATTTATTTCCATATAAAAATCTTTAAAATACGTTACTCTGCTATTGTTATATTATTCTTTGTTTCTTATACTAAACATTTAAGATAAAGGTTTTTTAAGAAATAAAGACTGGAATTCAATTTTTTCATACTTACATGTTTTTTATTTTAAAAATTATATCGTGTTATTATTCTTGTCCATCATTGTATCTATTATTTAAAAGAATTGTATGATTATTTTTATAATTTTCATATTCAAATATTTCATTTTAGTATAAAGAAATATTTGAATCTTTAATAATATTCTAACGAAAATTCATAAAATAAAGTAAAGTTTTAAAAGGCGCCTATATTTAGGATGTATTGTAACACGATAAGTATATTCTATAAAATATGAAATTTTCATTTAGTTTTAAAATATATGTACAAAATACATTTCTCCCTGTAGTATTATGACGTATGAATCATCTATTGTATTATTCAAATTTATTCCATAAATAACAAAGTATATAAGGCTACATATACGAAAGAATGACTTCGTTAACTCGATACTTGACAAAATAATTGTTTCTTTAATAATATCTAAAACGTAAAATATTGCGAAATCATATTGTGACGCCGATATATAAAAATTACTATATGTATACGTATATCTATCTCTAACATAATTAAAATGTATTAAATGTTTATAAAGAAAACAGTTATTTGTATGTCCTGTAAAAGTATTACGTCCTGAGATAAAACAATTTGTAGACAACAGTAACATTAATCAGTTTTTATAATGTTGAAAACAATACTAAATTTTATTTCATTTTTTTTTTTTTGTTTTATTAACATAGAGAACTTTTATTTTTATTTCTATAATATCATAGATATTATATCGAATGCTTAAATCACTTTTATAATTGTATTTGGTTTGAAATTTTTATTTTATTAGACTTTTTATCTTATATGATACAAGTCTAATCCAGATATATACAACGCATGTATTATTGGAAAATTGACAGACCATGTTTATTTTTGTTATAAAAACTCCTACGAGTCAACTCCTATCGTGTAAAAAAGATATTAATTATGATATAACTTTAACAATAAATTATATTTTATAACTGCAGGACTTCTATGCTCTAAAAACATAAATGAAATTTATCACAAAGTTCAAATTTTGATAAAGAAATTTAAATCTAATTTTTTACTGTTATTACAGCATTAACATCGTTATTACTAAAAGTCCGTTCTTTAAAACTTTTATATATCCAACTCTTTCTCTTATGAAAGTATCAAAAATATCCTTTCTGGAGTACATTTCCCAACAGATAACAAAAATGAAATGTCAGGTTTACAACGAAATCATCAAAAATACAATTGAATTATGTGATACAAAGTTTGCCTGATTGTTATTCGTGGCTTTCGACTAAATTTTATCTGATATTCCCTTCTCCAAAAACAATATATAATAATCAGTAACAGATTAGCCTAATTAATCCTAATCCGACTCCAAAATGTAAAACTAAGTAAAATTTGTAAATATGGTACAATTGATAGTAAGCTATAGAGCAGTAATAGATTAATTACAGATACATATAGATAATAGCATTGTATCGTTGAATTTTATGGCGATCTTTCAAGTCCCCTGCTTACAGGTAGTATAATCAAAGATTTAGTTAAATGTCTGCTTTCATATTCAAATTGAGTATATCTCATTCAGTCAAACAATTGCATACACCAACCAGCACAGTGGACTAGCAGCCATCTTGACTAGCGTTTTTCAAATTTTTCCCATTTCTTCCCACTTAATTTTCATTGTAACGAGAGTCTTTAAAATTAATAAGTTGCATTGTGCTATTACAACTTCAGTGGGTATAAATCAATCTCCAGGATGTTCGGGACAACTACGGTTCACTTGAAACCACTTATCGATACAACTGAAAAATATTAATTATAGTTTGTTAATTTCATCTTGTTATTTATATTCATAAAAGACAATGTAATAATAAATGTTTTACAGATGCAACGCATACGACTTAAACTTAAAAATTTATTAGATATAAAAACTTACTTTTTGTGGTATATACATAGGCAAGGTAGGCGGGCTATAACATCTCCAGGTTGTAATTCTTCAAGACAAATAACACATTCACCTTTTTCATCGGATAATATGTCTTCTACAATGAAAATAAAAAATAACACATTAATTACTATAACGAGTTAAGAAAGTTATAAAAAGTTACAAACATCCATAGACAAAGTTAATGTAGAGAGATTGACAAATCAAAAATATAACTTGATGATATAACATTTCTACGAGATAATTAAAAAGCAAATCTGACATATGTTTGAAAGCTATCTGAAACAATATTATGCCAAAATGATTAAAATTGATTACATTGTTTCTGAAGTATTTAACTTGTATAAATCGTACTATATATAAAAAGATTATTGTTGAAAAGTCTCAAATTATTGTATTGTATAAAATTCCACTTACCATTGTAACTAAGACGTGGTTTGGTTAAACACATAACCAAGTGACATTCTATATCGTCTGGTAGAACAAACTTGGAGCAAACAGGACATTTTAGACCTTAAATACAAAATAAAACAATCATCTATTGTTCTAAAATCAGAATACTTATTGGCATAAAAAACTAATAAAAGTTATACCATAAAAAATTCTTCTCACTTGATTTACTGGAACAACTTCTGCCTCGGATTCATTTAAGCATGAACTTATTATAATTCCCATAATAAAATTCAAATAATTTTAATATACCCATCACAGGCAATATTTTCGAATTATATGCGAAATTCTTTGTTTATAATTATTTTTAATTTACTACCGCATATTTAAAATTGACGCAACTAGGTTAAATCACAATCGATTCACATACGGTTACCGGGCCAACTACTACGACAACACGAGTCAAACAAGTACCCTCTATTTCAACCCACAATTATTTCGTAAAATTTTAAGATTGCAACATAACCTTACTTTTTCTTTTTCAAAATTTCACAATAATTACAACGTATAAAACAATTTAAATTTTTAGTACAGTCAATAGTTGCAATTGATTAAAAATTAAAGAGATATACCTAATGAAATTCGTGTAACGTTACAGTAAAAATAGAATAAAAATATAACAATGTATTATTATTTTTCGAAATAAACAAAAATGAAAACTAAGAAGCTTGTTTATACATGTATATGGATTATTTTAGATACTTGCGTATTATAGAAAATTATGTAATCAATGATAACATTTATATCATACGTATTAGTTGATACAAGTTTATTTTTGATTTTATAAACTGTACAAAGTTACTTAATAATCTCGTACAAGCTACAAATTTATTTAGAATAAATGATATTCTTGTACGTTTTATTTGTATATTTATTATACCATATTATATGCATATGATGTGTAAAAAATGTGTACATGTGTATATATACTTATGCTATATATATCATATATACACATATGTATAACAAACAAATGCATACGCAAATATACACATTGCTGTTCACAAATACGATATGTATATGTATCATACATATCGTGTATATACACAATATGTGTATCCACTGTAATACGTACTAATAAAAGTATCTATCAATATAATATATAATAGTACTGATTACAAGTATAAAACCTTAACGTTACTTCAAGCATATTTGCTACAAAACTAATAAACTTACCGTTAAGAGACCAAATGTGAGATGGTAAACTATGTGCAGCATAAACTCGTCCGCTCTCTTCATCGGCATCATCCGAATCAAGTTGTGGCAAACCAAGTGCTTGACCAACTCCAACTCCAACTGAAGAAGCAAGACTGCTTTGTTCGCCAGATGAGAGATCTGGTACTGAACTTAAAGAACGAGCACGTTGTCTACTATCTCCGGATACTCGAGAAGTTTGTGATTGATTTCCTTGCTGATGTTGATGTTGTAACATGCTAACACCTCCAGGGAGAGAACGTAGCATAGAAAATCCTTGCATTGCAGTTTCATTTGCTCCAGTAGAGGATTGTCCATTGCCTCCAGCAGATTGTGCAACAGTGCTCGCTTTAGCTCCCATCCCAATTTTAAATAATAATAACGTTTTTATTAATTTTGATAAAAGCTTTTCATTCAAACTGAAAATTTTATCCCGTAATCAAAAGAAAAATTAACATTCCAAATATTGGTCTTGGCAGTGATACACGCACTGACACAATTTTTGCGAATAGTCCTAGTTTCCTTGTCTTTCGATATTGTGCTAGCAGTAAAATTTGAATGTTTACTTCAACAGTATTAGAATACTCTAGGATTTAATGTAGGCCGGAATTTTGTATACATACACTGCAACGAGCAAGTCATATCGTCCAAAAGCATACTAGCGGCTTGTCACGCAAAACACCCCCCGACATCTTGCTAGAAACTTCCTAGAAGTCAGTGACCAGCTGCTGCGGGATGTTCCATTCATGTATTTACGCTGCGTACGAAATTTAATCGTGTATTAGTTTACATGAAATTTCCCTAGTTCTAAAAGTTCCTTTTTGAAACTAAACGTGTATATCTACCTGTGTGCACGCCTGGTGTGTATATATATATATATATAAACATACATATACATTCATATGCAATGATAATCGTATAATTTTTAATAATTACTTATTTAAAATATACTATGTCGTGTACATATGCGATTATATAGTAAATTTAAATCGATTATTTAAAAAATATATAGAGAATATTCCTAGTTGTATTTTTAAGTTCCCACGTCGAGTTGTGTATGTTTGTGATTATTCAAATGAAATATATATTTTTTTAATGTAAATAAATTACTAAAAATGTTCGTATATAGTTTGCTTGTGGCTTTCGTATTTTTAGAAATAAAATTAAAACTTAGAGATTTTAAGTGAATTACTTCGCAATGGTACCTGTCTTATAGTTACAGTATCTATGTTCATGCTGACATATACATGTTAGATGTAAGACATTCCGTTAGGCTATAGACGATTTGACCCATTTCGATTTGTCGTATTACAGTTAAATAAAAGTATTATTTTTGATAAAATAGTCAGCAGAAATGTCTGCGTGGAGACAAGCAGGATTAAAGTAAACTATTCATTTTAAAGATGTTTGTTACTCGGGCTAAATATTGTTATTAAAATGTATTATATAATCCATGTTCGCATTTCAGTTACATTAATTATTCGCAAATAGCTGCCAGAGTTGTTAGACAAGCTTTGAAAGCGGATCTTCGAGCAGAAGCTCTAAAACGTGATGAAGTAAACGTAAAGTTTACTCAATGGAAAGATGGTAAACCTGCTAGTAAGTACATTGTTTTTATTTTATTTTATTTGATGGTACTATAATTGTAATTTTCAATTTATTTTATTTTACATATTTTATATTCACATTACTTATAAAAATTATATTTTTTAGTAATGTGAATGTATATTTCATGTGCAATGAGATATACAAGTATATGATACCTGTAAAAATTGTTATATAAAATACATATACAATATCTACATTTGGCATACATGATTTAATCATTTAATCACGTTTCTCTTTAGTTTCATAAAATAATTGAAGTTTATCAACAGATGTTGACAATACAATGTGTATGTTAAATGTTGTTTTATTTTTATATAATTATTATAATAATAATTTTGATTACAGCTGAAAAGCAATAATAAATAAATAAACATTTGTAAAGTTACAATCATGTGTAAGTCTTAAACTTAGATTTTACATAGCGTGAAATATTTATATAAGAATGCATGATTATTGCATATGTTAACATAAATGTTTTAGTATAAAATATAACATATATTAAATAAGGTATTATTAACCCGTATGAAGTGTGAAATTTTAAGTACAAGTTGTAGTCAAACTAATGGTGTGAATTCAAAAATTGACTTGATTTCGTATGATAAAGTAGGAATAAAATACATAATAATCATTTTTTTATACAAAATTTTGCAAAATCATACAAAATTCTTATGCAGCAGTGTAAGAATTAGCTTCTAATGCATTAGCTTCTAAAACATACGTATATTTACATATAATGGTTCTGTTTTAATATATTAGCATCATTTCGTTGATGTCGATTTACATTTATAATATATCTTTAAAGCATCTTATCTATGAGATAATATATATAATGTTTTTTGGGATTGTACTATCAATTTATTAGAGATACTTTGCATATCATGAATGATTGAATATTAATAGCGATATGTATCGTTGAATAGTTAAAGAGTTTAACAAAATGATGATTTGCTTTATGCACTGACTGAACTGCACAAAAGCAGCTTCTAACGTTATAAATGTTAAAATGTTATGATTTTATTGTGAGATGTTTAACATTTTAAGAAATTATACGGATATTGAACTTATTTATTTTTATTCATTTGTTTATTACAAAAATTTGGTAACTTACAAAAATTACATTTCGTTATTTTTGTTGCAGAAAATTGATAAATTATAATATCACAGATTGATGGAAAAATCATCTGACTCTTCGAATACATACACACATACACACACACATATATATATATATGCATCTTCTTACATATTTATATGAAAGAACGAAGAGATCTAATAAAATAGTAGAGAAAATTTATATGTAGTAATTCAATATTCTTATGTGAAATAAAATATCTTACAATACCATCAGTTTTTCTTTAATGTAATCCATTTTCCTTTTAAAAAATCATCTTATAGTAGGACAATGTGCTTTACAGTGTACTGAAAAAAATATACAGGTTAAATATTAAATACTATAATCTATGCGTAAGATACTTTGTAAACTTACCTATAAATTCTGAAACAAGGTCATTTTCGCTATCACCGCGCATTGTACCTGTAATTTCTTCATCTTCAACCATAGGGAGAAATAAATGAATAAATTCAGCTGTGTATGGTGGAGCTATTGCTTCTAAAACCTGATGTAAGCACATTTTAATATTATCCAACATATTACGTATATACATATTTGTTTCAAAAAAGTTATTTTATAATACCTCTGTCACAAAATATCTAATTAAAGATACGTCTGTATCTCCACGTTGCCAGCATTGTTTGATATAACACACAACTGGTACAACGCAACCTCTACTTAATAAGTTTACCATTCTATCAATCAACATCTTTTTCATTTCTAACTGTAAATTTAAAAAAATTTTATAAATTTTAATTTACAGAAATATCAAATATAAATCCAATTACTGCTGACATTGTTTTTTTTAATTATATTACATAAGTACGTGATAGAAGAGTGATATGTACATTTGTTGAAATTTTTTTGCTTAATTACATAGTCATTTGATTAACGTTATTTCGTAATAATGAAACTAAAATATATTAAATTACACATTTTTTGACATAAATAAGTTAATGGTTTTTTTGTACTAAATAACCAGCTGTTATTAATTGATATATTCAAAATTATATAATGCTATTTAAACAATATCGCCAAACGTTTGACACTTGGTGTATGTTTTACGATATTCTACTCCATTTTCTATAATTATTAAAAGCATTTTCTTTTATCTAACGTACTTACAAAAATATTTGCATGATAAATTAAAATTAGACGTAATGATATTAATTTGTTAAACGTGTATTTCCCTTGTATTGTTAGATTTCATATATTCGTACCTGCACAAGTATTTCCAGTTCATCTTGTTTACTTTCAAATAACTGTACAAGAAGTTGTAATACTTTTGGATGCAACAAAGAATGGCAAACTACAACTTCATCGAGCAATGCAAGGTGTACAGGACAATGTTCTGTACATAATTTGAAATATGATGGTTCGGTTACGGTACATTCTACCCACCTAATTATACCTACACTTACAACAGGGAATCTAAAATATAATCAAGTATTATGTTATATGTACGTTTTATCACGAGTAGAAATAATTGTTGTGATTATTATAATATAATTTGTATGAATTATACCTTATAGACTGATATAAAGTTTGCAATTCTGCTATTAACTCAGTGGATCCTTTGTTAATGTTACAAATATTATGAACTTTTTCTATGGCTTGAATAGTTGTTTTTAATTCATCTTTATTTAATTTCCGCGAATGTCCCTTTTTGGCTGGAATATCACATACACTAGCTGCATAAGCTAATAAATATATGTACTTGGATTTGTGCTCAGGATTGATTTTTACACCTGGTTTGAAAAGTGCATCAACCAATAGTTCTAAAATTCATAAATTATAATTTTACGTATATTACAATCAAGTTTGTAAGTTCATAAATTAAATATATTAATACCTAAGAATTGTGGATTACGAAGCAACTCTATAGGTGGTGGCTCCGCAGTGGAATAATTTCGAAATAATACAGTAATATCAGCAGGATTCAAAGTATTCCGTGACAACATGGATGCAAGTGCTTGACATGCACTAGGACTACTCGAAGCTCCATTAAGTGCCATTGTTATTGGAGTAACATCGTGACGGCTATAAACACATATACGTATTATAAATTTTTTTTTTAATTGATCGTAAGTTGCGAACAATTAAACATTCCCTCATATATATTTGATAAAACTTTTTCTTACTTTTGCTGAGCACATTTAGTAATTTCCTGCGAAAGCCTTTTCATCATGAATCCTCCACGTGATTCTTGTGCAAGAATTTGTAACAACACCTGACTGTAGACATAAGTGTGTTGTCCGTGACATACCATTTTCTGACAGCAAAAAGATTACATATAAACAAACACTATAATTTTTTTGTGACATTGTTTTCTACTCTGAATACTTTTTGCAAACATTATTAGTTTGTATGTGTATAAAATATAATATACATATATAAATCATAAATAATAATAGTACTAACCGCACATTCTTGTATACTTGATTGCCAATCTTCTGTATTTTGCAAAAATCCAGCAATTGCAGTTTTTAAAACTCGTGAAAATACTTCGATTTGTTGTGCAGCCGTTGAAATGCTTGTAATTTCACCTTGGAATCCAGCATCAGATATAAGCTGTAAAAAGTTTAAAAAAGATACGATAATTAAAGGATAAAATAAGGATAAAGGACAAAGGATATTTAAAGGATAAAATTCGACTTGACAACATAATCGAACAGTTTCTAATAAGTTTAATAAGAAAACAGTTTAATAAGAAAAAAAAAAATAAATAAATAAATATTGAAAAAGGCATTAAAGAGAATCTGCACTATACAACTGAGATTTATTTTTACCTTTATAGTAAAGTTTAACATCAAGCAATCAGGATATTCTTCTGCAAGTCTGTAAATAAGCGATCTCCAAGTAGGATGTTGTATCATTTCTGTTAACCAAGCAGGAGTCTAATACAAGTAATATTAAATTTTTAATGTTCTAATTTTTAATTAGGATTTAATAAAACTCAATAAAGGATTGAGACACTTACTTCACCTTCCTCTGTAAAAATTTTATCTGCTTTTTTAGGATCAAATGTTTTTAATATCATATCTTTTAAGTTATTTTCTACCATTGCTTGTACGTCTGTAACTTTAACTCCAGCAAGAATAAGCCATTCTGCAAGAAGATTTGCCATTTGAGCGCAAGCTGTATAATTTTTAGATAATAATTCTATCACTTGTTCTGGATTTCCACCAGCTTGAAAATATCTATAAAGTTGAAAAAATAATGACATATTACAACACAAATATCGTTGCATTTCTCTTGAATTTCATAAGCAGTTGATAGTTCTAAAAATATACTGCTACAAAAAACATATTTTACTTTCATAGCATTGTAGCATGTTTTCAGTCGTATCAAAAAACTACTAAACAATATAAATTACAGAAACGAGAGACAAAAAATTTTAAGGAAATACAAAAACAAAACTGTTGCTTTATATTTGATACGTGAAAAGAATATTCTTGAAATACGTAAATTGTCAAACAAGGGTAAAAATGTAGAATTAAATTCTATAAGGAATATATTTTAAATTTTGAACTGTACAGATACATTAATATATTCAGTATTTGATAAACTATACCTTTTAAGTTGTGCAAATATACCAGGCTCCATGATATAATCTGGTGTTTTAAATTTATCTAAGCATTCGTTTAATATCTCTTGAGGATTATCAAAATTATCTTCGCCTATGCAATCTTCGCTTCTTGTCATTTCTTCCGTCCAAGCTCCACGATCTTCGTCGTAATCTGACTCCATTATTTCTAAAAACACTTCTTATTATATCACGATATTTAATGCTGTCTATTACTTTTATTACAAGATGACTAATAATATGCACTTTTTAAATTATGAGATCAATGTTTCCAATATAATTAATCTGGTAAAAAGCAATTATGTATAAAAATAAAAGAAACAAAAGTTTTATCTCTTTTTTGAAATAGAAAAACTCTTGTTTTTATATCAAAATGACTTTAATTCAGTAATTACACAAAAAACATAAATTTTTATATTAAACATAAACATAACATATTAAATATAATTATATTATATAATGTGAAAAGAAATGAAATATTTCTAGTCAAAAAAATTGAAATTATAGTTATTTAAAATGTATTATAAAAAATTAATTTGCTATATTTTTCTTTCTAATTTTTTTTTATACAATTATCATTATCATTTACAACAAACTTACTGTCTGCAACTTTTACTTTATACAAATAAGCGTTCAATAGATAATATTTTATAAGAACTTACAACTAACCTTACTTTGATAATCAAAACAGAATATTCAATTTTAATGAAATATTAAAAAATAGTAACATTTAGTTAGAAGAGAAGAAAAATATCTTTTCACAGTAAAAATATGTGAAAATTGTATATTTTTTAAGAAAGTAAAATTACATTTTTTTTAATACTTCACGTAACAGTGTAAGATTTTCACGTCGAAAAACGTTGGAGCAATACGACAACCATATGAATGAGTCTGTTGGATATGTAAATAGTTCGTATAGTCAATGAAAGATGACGCACTCTATTTCTGATTTGTAGGTAATTGGAGTTGGTTATAATTTATTTTAGACGATTACAATTACCTACAAATATTTCGCGTGTTCTCTATAACCGATTACAACGGTTTCAGATACTGGTTTGCTCTACTGCTCGACCACGTGGCTAACGATAATGTGGATGAATGACTGATGCTTGTACAACTCTCGATTAATGACTAATAAGCTAATAAGTAATAGGCGATAGGTAACAGGTGAATAACAATAAGTGACTCTCGCGTAGTCGGCGCTGTATTTATAGACTTAGCCATCTGTACTCTCTTTATGCTTTGTGGCCTAGCGAAAGCGCACCTGCCGGCGTGGAGGTTGTACTAAAGTAGGTGGCGTTGTTTTCACCGTGTTATCGACGGTGGTCGCTACAGCAGTATAGGGCTTATGTATGGTAACAGGTAAGGATGGAAAGAGATGGAAGGACCGTAATAGAAGGACAGACATGGTACTGGGGTAGGAGTAAGGTGTGGTGTAGATAGGAAAAGTGAATTGGGTCAGATGCGTTTCGTTTCGGAGTCACTGCGCCTAAGACTCATCATCTCCCAGTGGGGCTGATGGCAGCGATTCCTAAAACCCCGGGGAACACGCCTTTGTTATTGTAACTAAACCCTACTAGGCTGGTCTTGATCAACCACCCACCACCCCCACACCCATCCTAGCGGGGGTTCCGCACACTCTGCTGCTTAACGTCGGAGATCGGTAGGACTTCGACGCTAAGCGCGTAGCCACTTGCGGCTTGTGCTAGTTGAGTATTCGAAACTCGTAAAGTCGAGGGATCGTAGGTCGCTACAGCAGAATTAAAATCATCGCCATCTGCGTTTCCTCAATCGTTCCGCCCAGGAATTCGTTTCCGATGCCAACTTTCTTAAAACTCACTAACAATAGAAAATCTGTAAATTGATATTTTATTTATTTATCACCATAGAGATATTTATACCATTGTATATATAGCAATAAGAAAAGCAGTTGAAAAGCATTCCTTAGTTGGCATTCATCGAGAATAGTGTGTTATTCATCTTTGTAATTTATTAAAATATTAAATATATTTAATTAACTGTTCATCCGGAGTTATCATTATTATTATTATCATTATCATTATTATTATTATAACTATTTGTAGTACGTTAATTGAATCAATTATCAACATCTGATTTGTTGATACCTGTGACAAAAAAAAAATACATGCATTGTATATACTTAATAAAAGTATCTCTATAAAAGTCGTATAAAATAAAATTAAGGTAATTTTAATAAATTAAAACAATTAAATAAAAATAATATTTTAATAATACTTTTATTATTAATAATACTTTAATTTAAAAATTAAAATAAATTTTTAATAATACTATCAAAGACAAGATACAGCATAGGTCTATCGCTTAATTGAACTTATCGATTCTGTAAAAAATTAGAGACTAAGTTAATAGTAAACCTAACAAAAGGAACACAACGATATTACGAATTTTATTATTATTACATTTCCAAATAAACAATACACATACGCACATATACACACATGTATATACAATGTATTACATATGTACGTATTTTATTCACATTGCGTTTAAAATATTTAACACGATTTAACATCAATAATCTCTTGAACAAGATGAATTCTATTATTATTTAATAATTTTTATTACTACGTTATTGAACTAAAAATTACGCTTGCACTTTCTGCTACAGCATAACGAAAATGTTGTCATTTCTGCGACTTTTTAATAAAAGTTTGCTTAAATATGATCAATTTAAAAATGCTTGAACCTGTCAATTTATGTATTTAATATATAATATGATACATATATGTACGTTAAATATATGTGGATCGAAGATTTTCATCTTTTCGCAATGTTCAATTTCTTGTAAATTAAGATATTTTCTTTACGACGTAGAATATTAAAAAATATTTAGTTAAACAAATAGTTCTTATTCTTATCATAAATGAGTTTGTCTATTTAATTCCATGGAGATTTGTTAAAAAATTGTGGAAATTATTTAATCTTAAAATTCAAAAATTTAATCACAATATTTTTAATTATGAATCTTAACTATCGATTGTTAAAACAGTTTAAATGCTTGCATTATCGATCATAAGTTTTATGTATTATAAAGAATATTTTCTTTAGACCTTAAGAGGATCGTAACGAAATATTAAATTTGTATAAAAGACAGTTGTTATTTTTATAAAACGATACCTTAGTTTCCTTTAACGATAATATAAATATAAACTTACTGTTTTTTTTTTCTTTTTTGTATAAATTGTATAGAGTTAATCGCGATGTCTTAAAAGTTAAATTATTTTAAATAATCCTCAATAATTAATAATAGTTAATCACATCCTCCGAAAGGATTAATGTGATGAAAATAGATGAGGCATTAAAATTTTTTAATATTTTATTACATATGATTTTTAAATACAAAACTTTACCTTAGTCTAATGTTAAAATGTCGATTTACCAAAAGAAGAAAGATTCTAAAATATACATTGAATATTTAACAAAGACGTACGAGTTCAATGTGTTTAAAGTCTGTAATGAGATTTAATATAACTTGAGAAATCTTTGTCCTAATTAGCTGGTGATATAACAATATGTAATTTGAGCATATCTTTATTTGGACCTACAAGGAAGGGAGATGTATTTTCCGAGACGGAACCTTGCTGCGGGTTAAGTTCCTCGAACGGCAGAATATCATCTAAATTAAGAACACGCTCTTTTTTACTAAACCTGTGAATGATTTCTGTTACTCTGGCAATATGTTCAACGCCATCCTGTAGACCATATATTAAAACACCTATTTTTACTCGCATATCAGCATTACTATTTACAGGTGGTTCTTTGCATGTGAGTGATAATCGAACCGAACGTTTCACGTGTTCGGGCATTTCAACGGTTCCTTGCCAGACTATTAAGAAAAACTTTTTAAACCAAACCCCTTTCGGATATATATCTACAATCCATTCGCACGCACGGTCACCAGCATACTCTGCTAAACACGAATGACTTGAAAATACAAGCGTTCTTGTATGATAGGAAGGTAAACCATGAAAATTTTCTATTGTAAGTAATGAACTACAAGTATCTACAGTGTACAATCTTGGTTCGAAAAGTAATGCACCATCCTCTTCGTTTAAACTCACTTCTTTAACTCTATCTAACTGACCGGAATGAAATGACATTCCTATGGACATACGTTCTACAAAGAATTCTTTATATTTCTTTGTTAAAGGAAACAAAAGTAATTCTGCTAATTGTCGAGGAGACATCATTGGAAATCTAACAGGAGACATCACGGCTATTACCAATTGTTCTAACGTAGCTTCCAATTCGTCGTGCGATAATTGAGATTTCAAGCGATTTGTCTGATGATCCAGCCAAAATTCTAAACATTTATATAATGTCATTTCATCCTTTATTACCAAACTACTTTGATGTAACAATGACACTAATATATCCAAATCAAAATTTCCAAAGTCTGCAGTCTTAGCCACCAATTCCAAATTCCACTTAATAAAGTTCTGACATGCTTGGGTAATATTGTGATGGCCACAATTTGACGTATATTGTAACCACGATACTAGAGTGCCGTGTATGGCAGCTAACGCAATATGATTCTGCATGTAATCAAGGCACAGTGATATTAAATCCTCAACGTTATACTTATCAGCTAGAGATAATATTGGTAAAACAACACCATAATTAATTCTTATTTGACCAGTATAAAAGTATCGCAAAAACTCACTAAATATAGGTACACATTGTGGCGTTTCTTGGAGAGTTACTCTACTTTCTTGAGACTCGCTCCACTGAGGACTCATTAACATTACCTATATTGGCGAAAATATACATATTTTGTAAAGAAATTAAATTCTATAATTAATATATATGTAACATTCTTCAACAAATCTTACAATTTAATATATATATATGTAAGCACATTATGTGAATACAAGAAATGTCATTAATCTAGTGCTATTACTTAAAAGAAAACAATTTACACAAAAAACAAAGATAAAAAATTATAACATTTTGTCCTACAAATCTGTATTTTCAAATAAAATGCTGAAGATTTACTGAATATATATCGTACGTATATCTGACAATAAGTTAAATAGATATAAATTGTAATTATAATTACTTGTATTATTTTGTGTTTGTAACCAAGGATGAGTAACGAAACAGTAGTATTTTTCACTTAAAAAATATTTTTTCTTTGTATAAAAATTGTTAAAGATATAGTTTTAGTTTGTCTACCGATACAATCATATCCAATATATCATATTTTTCTGAATATATTGAGTAAATTATCAATTTGCTTAAGGCTAATAGTTAAATATGAAAAAATGCTATTTTACATTAATTTAAAATCATATTCTTTTAGGTTATATCATCAGTTTAGCGACATTCCGTATAAGAATAAACAATCGTTGTTTTTCATTTTATCTTATTTTGTGTAGCAATTTACAAAATACTTACTTACTAATTTACTTACTTGAAAAACATCGCTAGAAGCACAAAGTATAAGGCGATGTGCTGGGTACTCTATACCGTTAACAACGAGACAGATATCATTCATAAGACGTTCTGCGTATAATGTTGCTATTTTTAAGAGAACTGTGCGTGAATTATCCACCTAAATAAAAAGTATAATAAATTTATAGTTTTATGTTCTTCAAACAAATCCGTGTACATCTTTGTTTCGTTTAAATGAAAATTTATGTCATTTTGTAATAACCTCTATTGAATCTGAGCTTTCAGATTTTCCAACATTATTTGGAATGTTATTAGAGTCTTCTGTCTGTTTGTTTGTATCCATCTCTGAACAACCTGTCATATTTGATCATAACTGTTTTTGCATTAACTCTTACTTCCAGTTTTATATCATGGAATGTAACTTATTTCGTAATAAAAGTACTTGTCCCAATTGTTCATCTTTTCTTTGTCAATTCTAATACTTTAATATTCTTTAAAATTGCATAACTGTAGAAAAGAATACATATATGAAATTAAACGCAAAGCACAAAAATCAAACTAATATATACATATATTACAATATTCTGCATAATGTACAAGAATACATTATATTCTCAAGAAAAGAAATAAATTAAAATATGTAATTACAATAAACATATGTGTTATTTATATCTCGACTTACGAATATTAATGTAATACTGTGTATGTACAGTCAATTACCAATTACGTACATATTTTTTTAAACAAATGCATCGTACGTTTTACACTGATTTGCCTTACATAATAACACTTAATAAAACACTAATTAATGAATTTTAATTCACCAAAAACTGTAGTGATATAGTTGTAGTGAATTAAAGAGATTTTACTGATTAAATACGATGAAATTGTGTGAAAATTCAATTGTATATCTCAATATTAAATCATTAAAATACAAACTGTTTTGTCAAACTAAAAAAGAGTTGTCACTGTTTCTGATTCAATATTTTTATCTACACAATTTCAAAACGCCCAAAGTTGTAAAAGCCACATTGACGTGAAACAGTAACTAAACTGATTTGAAAGTCAATTGTACAAATACAAAACAGCTAATAAAGCAAGCGCTGCAGTAGTATATCCAGCGCGAATTTTGACATGCGTGCTTTAGAATTATATACTTTCTAAAATATTCTAAATTTATTAAACAATTAGTTGACTATATACATATAACATATGTATGTAATAATATGATCATGCATAATTGGGATAAGATGCATATTTAATTGGCAAGTTAAAATTGATCGATAATTCATTCATAATTTTATATTATAATTTTTCTCCAAGTCAGGACATATTTTATTTTATAAATTAAAATTATTTTAAGTAAGATTCGTTTCATTTAGTTCCTTCACTTTGCTTGTATTATATTTGAAATTAAATTAAATAAAAAAGTATAAGAGTCAAGCATTTATTTACCTTAAGAAAATTGTAACTTTTGAATATCGAGAAATAAATATTTCAAAGTCTGTTCACTGATTGACGATTTTAAACATATTTAACAAGAGATCTTGAACGCATGTATGTATATACATATAGATATTGGAATAGTTGTACATGTATAATCGTTTTTTTTCGAAATCATATTTTTGAATTTAACATTATATTTGAATTTAACATTGTAAAGAATTAATTGTTAGATTGATAATTGATTAGTAATTTAAAAATTTATATGTATAGTTTATTTATAATATAAATTTCAATAACGATTACTAGTTCATTATTTTTTCTTAATTCGTAAGGAAAAGAATAATTTTTATCATAAATCTGTGTTTTTTACTCTAATATCTGGTTAATTTATTCATTTCAAAAATTTTCCGTCTCCACAGTACTTGTTATTTAAATTTTAACTTGATTTAAAGTTAAAATGATAATAAAAGCATGTACTTTTCGAAGAACATTTTGAATTAGGAAAAAAGTTCTGACGTTGCCGAAAATATATTCTGTTTTGTATATAATTCAATTATCCTGCGTTTGCAAATTGATTTAAAATTTTATCGTTAATATTTGAACCAATTCAACTAGTTGTCGAAATAATCTATACCACTGTAGTATATTTAAATGTAAGATTGAATTAATAAGAAAAGATTCAAATTCAAAAATATTCTATATAAATTCATAGTAATTGAATTTAGTTTTTTATATTATAAAGTACATTTAATCTTATAAAAAGTTTCTCTATCATTTTTTTAATCTGAGTATTTTATTTATACAAATACAAATAAACAGTTAAATAAAATAATAATTATATCAATAATAAATAAGAAAATGTTTTATTTATAAAATGTTAATGAAAAGTACAATATACAAAACGGCAGATTTAGTTATAGGTTAGGTAAAGTTGTACAATTTTTATGCTATCCACAAATATAAATTAACAGATTTTTGAGCATTTGGGAAATTTTATATTACACAGCAAACGTATTTTACATGATTCTGAAAATATATTTTACTTTGATATTTCAAATAATTAATTCTATAATATGGAATGCATTGTTTGTCAAAAATTGCTTCGAACATATTATGTAATCATTTATAAACGTTTATTTTATAGAATATTATCAAATCTTTGATATTCGTAAGTTTCTTGAATTTTTACGCCATGAATTTTTATTACATGATTCTGAAAATGTATTTTTATACATTGTTCGAATTTAATTAATATTGTTCTCTTTGAAATATAAATTATTTGAAACTACACGATGATACATTGTCTTATTAATTCATTTGTAAAATATGAGCTATTACATATATCGCTATAAATAAGAGCTAATATAAACTAAGAGCTACGAGCTATATTTCTATCTTGTGCCATTTTTTCAAATAAAGTTCCATTTGCAGCTCCGCAAAACATAATGAATCATATTATTTACAATAAAACATTTTTTCATTGTCAGATATAATGTATAGATATAATGTAGGTTTCTGAAAATTTCCAATTCAGATTACCTAATTATAAAATTTCTATATCTTCATTCGTACAAGAAACAGTCTTGTCATTTTATTGTTTTTTTATTGAACTCTGTATTAATATTCGTATTATTTATAGTTCTTTGCAGATACAGATATTATTAGAATGTGGATTTATTACTTGGAATGTGTTGCTTCATGTTTTGTTAACATATATGCTGTAAGAAAACTTAATTTGCATATATTGCATATATGTGGACCTACTTTCTCTAAATGACATTTCATATTGTGTTTTGTTAAAGATACACCACTGGTAAAATTACAATTACATCTTTTACAGATCCAAGAAATAACGTTTGTACACATATGAATATTCACCATTGCAACTGAAGTAAGAATTTTGTTACAATTGTCACAAATATGAACTACGGATTCGTCATTGTGACAGTAATATTTATGTCGTAAATAATTTCTAAGTAATGCAAAATTTTCTTTACATGGACTACAACGCCATTTTCTATTTTTTTTATCTGTATTAAAAGTTTGACAAACTGCTTCTTTACTATGTTTATCGTCATTTTGTAAGATTTTCTTAGATGCCTGCATTTTATGTAATAAATCATGTTTCTCTTTAAACGTATAAATATCTTGTGCAGACTGATTTTGTATTTTGTGATTATCATTGAAATATGGTACTACCGTTGGTAAATTTGATAATTTTGGATCTTCAAACAGAGAATCGTGCAAAATGAACATGTGTTCCTTTAATATTGTTAAAGAGCTAAATTTTTTATCACATATATTGCACTGTAGTCTTTTCAAACCATTTACATTCTTTTTATTTATATCCATTGCAAAACTACTGTTTGCAGTAAAACTTTTTGGACGCTTATTTTCAATTTTATTTTCTATATTTTGCTGCTCGCTAGTACTTGTCTTATATTTTTTTGCAACGTTTATGTTGAATTTAATTAATTTTTTTTTTTTTTATACCTTCTTCAGTCTTTTGCGTAAGATTTATATGTAACAAATAACTATAATCGTCTATTTTATTTGATATACTATCTTCTTTGGTAACATGTTCAATATTTGTATTTTCAAAGCTGTTAACTTTCTTATCAATTATTTTTGATATTAAAGTATTTTGGCTCAATTCTTTCAAATTTACAGTAGAATTTGATATATTATTATCTTTGAAACTATTAATACAATCTTGAGAAGTTTTAATTTTTGAATTTAGTACTAGATCATTGTCAAATGTAATTAGATTATTATTTTCTTGTGTTGTTTGTTGTTCGCATACATCAGCATCAGAATTCTTTACATGTTCGGATATATGAGACAAAAACATATGTTCTCTTTTATATTTTTTGAAACAAATATTACAAATAAAACAATATCTTTTACTTCTCTGATATGCTTTAACTCTTTGATTAATTTTGATATCGGGCATATTAGAAAGTTCTGATTTCGAAATCATTGCAATTTCCGAAATACTATTTGCATATTTTTCATCAATATTTAATTTTCCTATATTTTCTATAATTTCTGAATTTTCTTTCGTTATTTGACTAGAAATTCCATTTACGTTAGTTGAAGTATCAAAAATGTAATGTTTGTTTAAAGCACAAGTTTCATCAAGAAGTACTTGTTCATTTTGAAATGTTGTACATAATTCGGAAGATTTAGCTATTTGTTTTGATTTACATTTTTTAATGTCACTTATATAATGCATGTTTTTAACATGTTCTTCAAAATCTATTGTACGATCAAATATTCTTGAACAACAACAACATTCAAAAATGAATTGGCTACTCTTATCTACATCTACTTGCTCGCTAAAGTTAATAATAACAACTGGAAATTTTTTGTTCCTAGCTAATGATTTTCCTTCACATTGTAAATGTATATCCATTACATGTTGTTGAAAATGAAATAGAGAATTAATTTGTACGTTACATAGCGTACATTCAATGCATAATTTTTCATTTTGTATAAAGTTTATCTTACCTGAAAATTGTCGTAAAAGATTAAAGATTTCTGCACACTTACTGCACATTGCTACACTTTTTTTCATACTAGTTTCAATTTTTGATTTCTGTCTTGTTTTTATATTTGTTATGTTTCTTCTGTTTTTTAGAAACAATTGTAATATATTTTCTAATAAATTTGTGGATCCCAATTTACATTCATTACCTTGTAATATTTCTGTAGTATTAATTTTATTCTCCAAAGACATTTTGTACATATTTCTTTCAAGTTTAATATTTGTGTCGATTTCTTTCCTTCCATTGTCTTTAAATTTTGTATATCTTCTCTCAAACACTGATTTATACAATACATTTATTTCCTCATCTTGTTTAAGATCAGTAGTTCTGTATCGCTTATACGTGGAACATTGTGTTTCTGTAATATTTTTTGTTCCAAAATATAAGTTTTCATTTCCTTGTGTATTCTGTTTGATTTGTACAGATTTGGAAGGCCGAATTAATTTAGATAATTCAGATGAAGGAAGATCGTCTATTTTAATTAAAGGAATTATCAATCTTTTATTGCCTATACAATTTCTATGCACTGTTATGTGCTTTTTATTTGTTTTGGTATCAATTTTACTTGATTGTACTGTGGTAACTATGGGAGAGTTATTTGTATTTACTTTTTCTACCATCCTCTTAGAATGTTTATTTTTTTTGGATTTTTTATTACATTTTTTATATTTATGTACTATATCACTTGTATGTTTTTGTTCCTTTCTCTTTATTTTCAAATGAAATTTGTTTGATTCTTCAGTTGTAATAGATTTATTAATTTTACAGCTACTTTTCCTTCTGGTTTGAATCGAGATGGTGTAATCTCTTTCACAGTTAGAGTCAACTAAATTTTGAATATTAGTAGCATTAGATTGATTTATATCTTTATGTGATTTTGCTTTTAAAGATTTTTGTTGCGATAAATTTGTTTTGTACATAAATAAATTTTCCTGTTGAAATTTTGTATTTTGCTTATAATTAATTTCATTGTTATCATGTAAGTTACAATGTCCATTAGATTTGCATATTCTACTTTGCACGTCATATTTTAATATTGCTTTATTGTTGATATTTACGTTTGAGGTTTTAATCATATTTAATTTCTTGTTACTCTTATGGATTCCCAATAACGAAACAGATGTATTTCTCTCATAATTGTTTAAAACTTGACCCATAATATGTGTAGATCTTAGAATTCTTTTCGAAGGAATATTTAAATCTTCTTGCAGTTCTTCACACCTTCTTTTCAATGTAGATCTGTTGAATTTTCCTATTGAATTCACTGATGTATTCCAATTTTTATTTGCACAATTACCTAGTACAGAATTACAATACCAATTCTCTTTATAAATTCTAGAAACAGCTATTTGCTTTTTTTTTGTCATACTTATTTTTATAAGAGAACTGTTTACAATTATAACTTTTAATTTGCTATATAACGCAAAATTGTTTGAATCTATTTTGCGATTGCATACACTCGTTACCAATAAAATATACAAATATTTAAGTTCGTGCACCTATAAAAAAAATTTTTTTTTTTGTTTTATTAAATGTAATGAATATGAAATTTTAATCCTACGGTAAAAATATCGTAGAAACTTTTGTGACTTTTACACTTTTTCGTTGATAAATAGTTTCATACTAATTATATCAAATGCTTTCTGCTGCAAAAAATGCATTACATTGTTGTTTTTATTTTAACAGAAAATTTAATTTTCAATAAAATAAACTTACTCTACTTTTTTACTTTTTTCATTCAGTAGCAAATTCTACCTTCCTCCGGTACTTCAGTGGGAAGCATGTATGTATGTACTTTAGTAGAAAATACATATTATCTACTACCATATGAACTGTTTCGTAGTACCATAAACAAATTATAAAATAGACTCAACACCTAATTGTACGTCATACTTAAGAACTAAAGATAGAATAAATTTAATGTGAAATGAAACTTTTTCAAATTTTAAAATAGTTCATTACGTTTTTATTATTCGTTATAACACGTGAGCATTTGAATACAAAATTTTATATCTATTTAAACTTTAATTTCTAAACTATTCATAAATTTGTATTGAAAAATTGCATTGTTAGATGGCAGCAAAGACGCGGACACTTAAAATCAGACGATGGATCTTATATATATTATTCAATGATATAATACAGTATAATTGCTGTGTAGTATGTTAGTGTTTTCAACTCAAGTTTCATGTTCTGTGTTTGGTAATACGATATTTGCATTAAATTAAACATCGAGGAGACTACTTATTTGAATTGTAAGATTTGTAAAAGTTGTAAATTTTAAATTATAAATTTGTAAGAGTTATTTATGAAAATTATAGAAAAATTTTTTACATATTTTATTTTAAAATAAATATGTATAATGTGCAATGAAAATTCCAAGATTTCAAATTGAGCGATAATTTGTTATTCTGAAAAAAGAAAGTTGAACTTTATATTACCCATATTAATCACGTTATAAATTAGATATAATGTATAATATATATACTATAATGACTGTCTTAATTCTTAATATACATATATCTGAAAGTAATATATATGTGTATATTAATATATTGTAATGTATGTAGCACGCCTAATAAATCTACTACGAATGATATATATGTTTGAGACTGAAAACAGTTATGATATCGGTTGAAACAGCCATGAGCAACTGAAACAATGTCATAATTATAAATGTTAGAGGCAGTTTCGGTTTTGATTTGTATGTTACGGTCTCGATCACAACGGATATTATGTCGGTTTTATAACTGTTGTTTTTCGATTCTGTATTTCGGTTAGAATTCGGTTCTGATTCTGATTTTTTTCTCTTAGAAATTTATCGTCTTATATTTTTCTCTGTACGATTCTGGCGGTGTCATTTTCATGTCCGAGTTTCAGCTTCTTCTTAGCGGCCCGAGCTAGCGGAATGCTGTGTTAGAGAACCAGAACCGAATCGTAACCAAATTTTGGTTCCTAGTAACTGCCTTAGTCAGAACCGATGTATAATAGTTTGAAACAATTATTTTCACAACTCTTTCAATCCGTGATATATTTTTGTAATTTTTAATAATTCTCTGTTAAAAGTGCATGTAAATGCATATATTGACTGATTAAAATACATATACTTTCCCAACATATATGTAATAATAAAAATATATATAAAAATAATAGAAAATTCATTCTGTTTTCACTCGAACAAATCAATAGATTGATTATTTTAATTGTTGCAGGTTATACCATAAAAATGTATACGATATCTTATATTTCTATTTGTATAATTGTTTGTCTGATAATCATTGGAAGAATATATTTTATAATGTTTTTTATGCATAAAACAAAAGGAAGGAAATCAATACGTGATAAACCACTTAAAACAATGATTGTATTAGGGTCTGGAGGACATACTGCAGAAATGATAAGAATCCTTAACTATTTAAGTTTTGAAAATTACTCACCAAGAATATATGTATATGCTGATACAGATTTAATGAGCATTGAGAAAATAAAATACTTAGAAAAGAATAATATAGACTATAAAATAATTAAAATTCGTAGAAGTAGAGAAGTTCATCAGTCGTACTATACATCTATTTATAATACTATTTATGCAACCTTGGAATCAGTTCCTCATTTATGGAGAGAATGTCCAGAGTTACTTTTATGTAATGGTCCAGGCACTTGTGTTCCTTTATGTATAATTGTGTTTTTATTCAAAGTATTTTGTATTGCACAAAGTACTATAATATTTGTTGAAAGCTTCTGCAGAGTTAAAACACTGTCATTAACAGGAAAAATTTTGTACTACATAGCTGATTATCAAATAATGCAATGGCCATATTTACAAAAACCTAATAATGAAAATGATAAAATATTTTATGTTTGAATAAAATAATTTCAATTTATATTTATGATTTATTTTCTAGTTATTATGCCTACAATATTTTTCAAAAATGTCTAATTGTACAATTATTGCAAACTCAATACCTTGGAGTCTATTAGGTGAAAATGTACAAAATTATGTCCCGGTTGAAATGAAGATACATTTGACATCGATAAAACGTAACTTGGAAACTTCCATTGAAGATAAAATGTAAATAAAGCTTTATAATAATTGTATAAAATAATTATAATAATTGATTGAATTTCATTTTATAATTTTTTTGTTACACGTAATTATGATTGTACGAATATATTTAAACTTGTTTAATACGTCTTTGATAGCGTTTAATTAACAGGAAGAATAATCTTTATTTTATTCTCTTTCTAATTTTCAACAAAAATCTTGTCATGTTTTTGATGACATATTTATTTACTTAGAATTATGGGATAATTAAAAATTAGGCATGCCATAAAATATGATTTTCTATGTATTTCAATAAACTTTTTACATAAAAACAGTAAAAATGATTTAACGTTTATTTTGCTTTATAGAAAGTTTCCATTACTAAAATGGATAAAGAATTCTTTAACAGTAGTTGAAGCTTGTTTGGACAAAACATGGGAAATATTAAATTCCGGTCACTGGCAATTTGTACCAGTTGAATATCGATATTGTTACACGTTATGTACTATTTTAAAGGTGAAACAAATACATTTTATTGAATATATTTTATAATACGTTTTTCATTATATTTATGTATGTAATTATTTGTATCTTGATACCTACTTTGTATCTTCAGACAGTTCTGCTAGAGCTTCAGTATAGTAATAGTAGTAAACAATTTACAAAGAATACAAGCTTATTGAAAAATATCATTCAGCAAATTGATAAAGGTATTTTATTAGGAGCACCACTTCCAAATGTAACTGATTTATTACCAAAACTTGCTTCAGAATTAAACATTTATGTCAGTAAGTTCTAATTAAGTTATAATAATATTGCATCAGTGGTTATTATATTATTATATAATAAAATATTTTTAGGAAAAATTAATAATTTTATTGTATTTTTCTATTATTATTTACTGTTTTCTTTAGCAGAATCATTGGAGTTGGATTTAGAAGAATTAATTATTGATTCTAAAAATTTATATAAATCTATATTACCTGGATTTACTGAAATTGTTCAGTATGTTATACCTTCAATGGAATTATTTTACAAGGAAATATTTATGCCAAAAGTACCAGCACTAATGAAAGGTAACATTCCTTTATCAATTTGCATATTTAAAAAAGTATGTTCTTTTAAATTGTTAAGTTTATTTTTATGTTTATTTATCTTTTTTACAAATATGTTAGCATAGCACATGTTATATTATAAATGAAACATAAGAACATTTAATAAATAGAAGCTAAAATTAAAAATTATAAAACATAAAATTGAAAGGAATATTTTTATTTGCTACTACAAAAGTTCTATAAAACTGCTTGAATTTAACTTGAAATTCAGTTTGAAATTTATCTTGAAATAGGTTTAATGTAATTCCAGATTGTATCAAACATTGGAAAGCTTTAAAGCGATGGAAAAATCTAAAATATTTACTTAGTGTGGCTGGAAATCGAACAATACCCATTGAAATTGGTTCGCGTTACACCGATGAAAATTGGTCGCAACAACTTCTTAGTTTTTCAGAATTTTTACAAAAATATGTATTAACAGAATGTGATCAAGTTGGTTATTTAGCTCAACATCAATTATTTGAACAAGTTTTGTATTTTATCTCACAATATTTGTGAGATACACTTTAATGCTTCTAATGAAAATTTAGATGCTAATTGTATTATAATAATTTCAGATACCCGAATTGAAAGACGATTTTACAGTTCCTGAATATTGTAATTTCACAGATAGTAATAATGTGGAACAACCAGATATAAATGCTTGGTTTGGACCTAGTGGAACTGTTTCACCTCTGCATTTTGATCCCAAAAATAATTTTTTGTGCCAAGTACGGAAATTAATTTTCGTTTTATGATAACATATAAATTACATTATTTACGATAAAAAAATAACGTAATATAATTTATCTAAAATTTTTATGGTTTATTACGTCATAAACATAATTTTATGATTTACTATTGAACATTAATTACAGTTGAGAAATTTTTTATTTGTAATAATCTAAATCTTAAAAAAATTAGATTTGACATATCAAATTATAATTTAGTACATAAATGTATATTATATTATTGGTTCTTGTTGCTGCATTTTAGATATTTGGATATAAAAGAGTCATTTTATACCACCCAACTGATTCGTCTAATTTGTATCCATATGATACGAAATTACTCAATAATACTGCACAGGTTGATCCTTTGAACCCAGATTTTGAGAAATGGCCTAATTTTAATAAAGCTAAAGGTTTCATGGTTTATTTGAAACCTGGAGAAATACTGTACATTCCTCCAAAGTGGTGGCATCATGTAACTTCCTTGACTCCAAGTTTTTCAATTAGTTTCTGGTGGACTTAAGTATGAAAAAATATATTTTACATTATGTTAAGAGAAAAACTTCAATTGAATCTTGTTGTAATATAATTATCTGTTATTTATGATAATTATAAAATAATTATTATAAATAACAGATAATTATATGTAATTTAAATGAGATTAGAGTGTTACTATAATAGAAAATGATTTAAGGAACAAAATAGATCCATAGATACCTATGTTTGTACAACAATTTGAACATTGCAATTATTAAATGTTTTATTATTATTAAATATTTTTATTTAAACTGTGAGTTGATATAATATTAAGTCCAATATATAATATTAAGTCCAATATATAATCGTATTTTTATATATATGTATATGTATTTTAACTGGAATAGAAAACACTATTCTATTTTTAAGCCTACAAAGGTACACATGTGTGTGTGTGTGTGTGTGTGTGTATATATAGCATTGTAGAATCGTGAACAATTCAAAAGTAATTATAAACATTATTGAATATTTTCACAAAATTTTTTTTCATGTATATTTGAAATATAAATAAAAAATAATTGTGACCTTATTTTCATTTGCAGAAAGGATATATCAAAATAAAAAAGATTATTTCGAATTATACGAATTTTTTAAAAATAATCTATTTGTTCTAAATACTTTAGGTGATTAAGATACGTTATGTTAAAGAAATTCATGGTTTATAAAAATGACTGTACGAAAAATTGTAACGTATAATTTTCTGTTACTTTTTGTAAATTATGGGACATGTTAGGATATACAAATGCTTGGTATTTTAATGTCACGCATATATCTACAGTCTACAGATGCGATTGAAATTAGATAGGGTCGCTAGCAATCCCACAATATCGTTCTAGGATCATACACGATCTCTTCGTTATTAGTTAAGTGTAATATTTAGATATACAATAATAGTTATTTATATTATTTGTTATTATTGTTTACTAATTTATTTATCCCTATATTTTATTATAAATAAAACTATTTGTCAAACTAATTGTTAAACTAATTTGTTAACTATTCGTTGACAAAAGATAAAAACATAAAGATACTGGAGATTATAAAAAAATATCATTTTAAAAACGTTATATATAATGGAAAATATAATAGAGATGATATAAGTTATTGTAATAAAAATATTACTTTCTGAAATACTAATGTATGTTAACTATCTACAATTTATATTTAATATTTAATAAAATTAATTGAATAATAATAAGGAAGAGTTGAAAATATATGAAGAAACGAAAAATATTTGAATAATTAAAACTTAAGCGATACTCAACTCAAAATGATATATGAAGAAATCAATATAAAAGAGATAGAGAGAAAAGAAAAATTCGAATTAATTGGAAAAAAAAAGTTATATGGGTAATCTTATTTATCGATTATAATTTAATTAGTTGACTTGTACGTAAAATGTAGATAAAATCCTAAATTTATGATAGACAAAATAAGATAATTGCAATGTAAACTGATATTTTAAAAGGTTTATGTAACACCTGCTGTACTTGTATAAGTATAATATATGTATATGTTTATGTAATTAAGTATACGATATGCATATTTTGTTTATGTATACATAAGTATACACACACACACACACACACACACACAAATGCATATTCACAAAATATAAATTGTGAAGTTTTGGTATAAGTTTTCCTTTTCTTAATTTGATTTAATAGTTATAATGATACGAAGGATTATTACAATTGAATCTGTTGTGCATAATTTTCTTAATATTGACGATAAAATAAAAGCTTTTAATTCAATTATCCTCTACTTTAGTTGCTACGAAGTGATATTACTACATTAAATAATGATTAAATGATAGTAAGTGTATTTCATTAGTTTAAATAAAATATGTATATGTAAATCATTGAAGCAGATGCACCACAAAGGTGTTCATGAGAATAAAACACAATGCTATAAATAGTCTTGTGACCTACGTTTTCAGTATGGAGCATAGGAAGTATACGTACACGTAAAGTCTGTCAAACGAAATACACAGTTTATTATTTGGAAATGACGACAGAGGAGGCATTTCCACCGATCATTAGGTTCCAGGTAAAAATGTGTGAAAATAACATACGTCGAAGAATGTGTAATGAATGTGTTGAAGCTTAGTATATCACAATGTATACATAACGCATTTTAAAAATTTCTTTCCTCTTTTCAGTGCACACATCGCGAACTAAATATACTTCCGGTTTTTCAAAACAAACATAACAGTAATAACACTATGAATAATAATTACGGCATTCTTCTCAATGGCACACTTTTCTATTTCTTAATAGAATTTCGATTCTAATACCGATATCAGAAAGATATCGACTGCCTGTTATTCTCTTTACGTTAATATTTATGTTGTAATATTGGCGAAAATCCAGTATTTAAGAAGCTGAAATCTATTTTTAGAAAATTCATATAATTAACATATTGTCAGTTCGTGAAACAAAACACAGCAGGTATAAGTTGTAATGAACCTGAAAGTAAGAAGATAAATTTAATTTTACATATTTACGTACTATAATTTTTAGATCATTTAAAATAAAAAGTAAAAATAAAACGTATATAAGAGTGCAATTGTTTATTCTCGTATTGAAAATTTCAATTTGAAAATGGAATGATTTTGATATTTAAGAACATGTAGCGTGTTGTGCAATGTTAAAAATAGTTTAGAATTTTTTATTAAAATAAGTAAATTCTTATCTTTCAAATGCTTTAAAAATAGCAAGGCAGTTTGAAACGTATACAAATTAAAATATGATATCTTATACTCTAACATTCACAGCATTCATGACTTCAAAGCTTTTTCTTATTTGTAATATATATGTACTTATACATTGTTTTGTTCTCTAGAACATAATAGTATTATTTTACGAAGTGTAATAGTACTAATAAATGACTACTTATTCACTGCATTTTATAATTCTCTTTAACCTGTCACAATTCAATTTTCATTATATTCATTTGTTATTTATCCATGTTTTTCTACAACGTAAAATACACAAGAGATTACGATAAAACGTACATATTAAATTTCTCATTTTCATCAAGGTAATGATAAAATTACATTTCAAAATTAAGTACACAATACACAAATAAAATGCCGTTGACTGTAGAGAATTTTATATAATGTAAAAGAACATAAAATTATTATTAGTTATCATAAACAATATCATAATATTTATTGAAATACCTATCAAAATTACGTTTAAAAATATTAGTATGTTCATATTTGTCGGACTTGATATGTTATACATAATGCATATTATTTATCAGTAACAACGCAAGAATTAATAATTAATTAATAATTAAGGTCAAGTAATGTATTTCTCAAAGAAAATTTGAATTTTCGAACATTGGTACAATATTACTTGTAAAAATTGTATATAATTATTTTATATTATGTTATCATAAATTTCCTATCAAGTTTATCTAATTTATAATACAACAGATTATTTAAAATTATTAAAGAAAGGATAAACTTGTTTATCAACCGTTTTTCAAATTTGTTACACTATTGCACATGCGCAGACTTTTTAATTTTTCATTATGTTTTTATTGTTACAATATTCTACATATATACATACAGTAGTCGACAAGATATGTATGTATCGCATACGAAATGTTGTGTACTTTAATCTTTTATTTGTTTTTTGAGATGTAGGTTAATCAAATTATCGCATTTGCAATTTTGTATCATATAAAAGTATTTACTCAAATATAAGTATACTTACTCGAAAGTAATCGAATATAGAAATAGTTGCGATAAAAATTTTATACCGTTCAATTTTTTGTTAATCCATGAAATTGTATCGCAATATACGTACATATGTATGATATGTTATCAGTGATAATATTTATCCGGCCAACAATTCGCACGCTGAGAAACCTGGCTAATTTTTCTAGGCTGTTATACCTCTAGGGGGTGAGAGATGGGGGAGAGAGAGAGAGAGAGAGAGAGAGAGAGAGGGAGCAAGTGAGTAAGGGGTGGGAAGGGAAGTATACGAGTGTGCGTAGGTGTATGATCAGGTTTGATAGGCGCGTGCGCATAGTGATGACGAGACTGATACACCGCATGAACTGGTGGGAGAAAAACAAGGACAGACACAATAAGGGGTGAGAAAGGCAACGATGCAACCCCTGTTTTTCCCGTAATCGTTGCCGTTCGATTCTGCGCCGTAGTTTCGTATACGGGGCGGCTCCTGTATTCCTATTCACCTTTAGCGTTACCCCAGGAGTGCATGAATGGTGATTTAACGCGTGCCAGGAAAAAGAACTTTCGTGTCCGGCAGTTGCTGGACAAGTGAAAGAATCAGGAGAATAGTGCCTAGTCTAATATAAAGCACAATGGTTACGGATAGTACGAGTCAGGTATGATTTTATATATTTTTGCGTAATAAGAGATGCCGGAATGTCGCCGGTATTTTTTCCTCCTTCGACTGATCGAAGGGTGTGAGCTTTGACTAGTTTGTTGAAATAATTTCATTCTTCTCGTTGGTACAAAACTATTTGTATTGAATTTTAAAACGCTACGTTCTTTTATGTCATGAATTTTCTTTGCTCCGGCTCTAAATGTTATGGAAACGGAAGAATTTAAAATTTGGTCTGATAACCATTGATAAAGTGAAAAGAAGTTGTGGAAGGGGATGACTGTAAGCAAGATGTGGACACACACACACACACACACACACACACACACACACACGCGCGCGCGCGCACACACACACAGACACACACATATAACACGCAAACATGCACGCACGCACGCATAAATATGTTCATACAATAAAGGTAGACGTTAAATAAGCCGGTTGTTGCCGTGCGGCAATCTACCATTCTGCAGATATCAATCGGAGCAATGTAATGCGATGCAACTAACTGCAAACGTTTAAAACAGATGAAATTTATGAAGTAGAACACACCGTTATCAAAGTGCACTGTTGATAGGACAAAGGTCATGGTCAAATCATAACGTCTAATGTAACCAATTGCATTGCTTTGATCGAGCAACTGAATTAAAAATAATGTTATGTTGTAAATTTTAAAATGAATAGACAGGTGAAATGTTTGTAACAATATCAATATATTAGAAATATTACGCGAACATATTCAAGCATTGCTTGAAAATTAAATTTTTATCAAATAAATTCATCGTAACTCATATTTGACATTACATCATGATTTCAAATTAATTTTATCCTGAACATAAATGATTTCACATATCACAGTCACGATATAACAGTTGTATATATCATTCTGTAATAGAAATCTCCGCATTGAAAACAAACGGAAATAATTATTTATATATTATATGTTATTCGTTGTTTATCGTCGATTAACATATCTAACTTTTTTAGGTGAAAGTTGTATTTATCAAGTTGTTTCTTAAAATACGCAGTGGAACAAAATATATTAATATAGTATGTACAGTAGTATCTATTTGTGCTATAAGTATTAGTTTTGCTGCATTGACCAATAATTAGCTAATGATTAGTAATCATTTCAATAAATTTCGTTTTTAAATTGTAACTAATTCCTTTCGAATACTTCGAACACTTCGCTTACATTTTGTCTGAAATGTAGTTCTTGAAGTTAAAATTTATTTCGATAAAAAGTGAACGTTACGTTTATCTACGAAAATGTGCTTTGCATACTTGCATCCCAAATATCAGCATTAAATTATTTTATTTTCATGTTTTTTTTTTGCGATTTTATGCAGAAATATGAAAAAAAAGGAAAAGAATTTAATGTACAAGTATCTATGTACGAGAAAATAATAAGTAAGAAAAAGACAATCGACGAACATTACATTAGATTATTAATTATTATTGAACATTTACGATCAATAGATAATAGATTAATAGATTTTTGTGCGTTTGTAAGAAATTTTAAATTTTAACATAAAATTGCACAGAATGCATTTCTAAAAAGTATAAAAGATATACATACATACATATAAAATATATAAAGTATGATGTTTTCTA
Organism: Melipona beecheii; assembly: GCA_032399605.1. Taxonomy (NCBI): domain Eukaryota; kingdom Metazoa; phylum Arthropoda; class Insecta; order Hymenoptera; family Apidae; genus Melipona; species Melipona beecheii. Next base: position 90,181 of record JAUCMO010000280.1, read on the forward strand.
TAACATTTGGAATGTAAAACAAGGTCTTTTTTCTGCCGAGGTTTATAATTATACAGTTAGTAGAATTAATACAATTAATAAAATAAGTGTCTATTAATACTTTGTATTAACGTGTCTTTCTATTTCTCTCTTTTCTATTTAGGCTGACGACACGACAGCATTTCTTCGTGCTGCTCGATCCGGGAACCTCGAAAAAGTGATCGAATTCCTCGATACCGACTTAGACATTAATACAGCTAATTCGGTAAGTAATCGAGATAATCAAGATAATTTGCAAATTGTTGTAATTGGTAACGTTACAACTACAACTAGTATTAATATTGTATGGTACTAATGTGCTAAATTTATTAAATTCCGTATTAGATTGTACGTGTTCGATTCTAATCGTAAATAGAAAAATTTTATGTCACGGGTCGTTTTTCAGAATGGTTTAAATGCTTTGCATTTAGCATCGAAAGATGGCCATGTTGAAATAGTAACAGAATTGTTAAAAAGAGGTGCTAAAGTGGACGCAGCTACGAAAAAAGGGAACACCGCGCTGCATATAGCATCGTTGGGTAAATATATAATTTTCAATTATTAATTGCTGTGTACCGTAAATATAACTTTATAACATATGGATAGAGTTGTAACGTGTTTTTAGCCGGCCAAGAGGAAATAGTAAATATTCTTATTCAATACGGTGCTGCAGTTAATATTCAATCTCAAAATGGTTTCACACCACTGTACATGGCTGCTCAGGAAAATCACGATCAAGTCGTTAAATTATTGCTAAGCAACGGAGCTAATCAGAGTCTTGCTACAGAGGTAAATATTTATAATTGATTGCATCATGCCACTGATATGTACTTACTTGTCTATGCTCGCGTACATACTTGTCATTTTAAATGATATTATATTCGTTAAATATCTTAGTCCTTGTAATTCACGTGGCGAAAGATAAAAATATAATTTTTCAGGATGGATTTACACCTCTCGCCGTAGCAATGCAACAAGGACATGATAAAGTTGTCAGCGTTCTTTTGGAAAATGATTCTAAAGGAAAAGTTCGACTACCAGCGCTTCATATTGCGGCTAAGAAGGATGATTGTAAAGCTGCGGATCTATTATTACAGGTAACAATGATAATAACTCGTCGCTATCGAAAGTATCACATTATTGAAAAGATATTTTTTATTGGGAACACAATGACGTTTATTTCTACGTTATTGCGTTATAATTGCGTCAAAGTATTAAAAATTATTTATTTCTCGTTTGCTATTTTAGAATGATCACAAACCGGACGTTACATCAAAAAGTGGCTTTACACCTTTGCATATCGCCGCCCATTACGGAAACGAAGAGATAGCACGTTTACTAATAAAACGAGGAGCAGATGTGAATTATTTGGCAAAGGTACGGTTAAATTAATATCACGAATAATTTTATTGTTCTAAATCCGTACTGATATTTCCAACTTCTTTTTATCAGCATAATATAAGTCCTTTACATGTAGCGGCAAAATGGGGTAAAAACAACATGGTTAAAGTATTATTAGAAAATTCTGCGCAAATCGATGCTAAAACTAGGGATGGTTTAACACCGCTTCATTGTGCAGCAAGATCTGGTCATGAACAAGTGATTACCACGCTTCTTGAACATTCTGCACCAATTAGTGCACGAACGAAAGTACGTAAGAAACGTTCATTCTTAATGTTATCAAGTTTAATTCAAATTTAATTCAAAGGTATGCATACACATTGTGTAAATTAATCGACATGTCAGCTTTATTGACAAGCATATTAATTATACATGTCACAGAATGGACTTGCACCGCTACATATGGCATCGCAAGGAGATCATGTGGATGCGGCAAGGGTACTATTGTATCACCGAGCACCAGTGGACGAAGTTACGATCGATTATTTAACGTCTCTTCATGTTGCCGCGCACTGCGGACATGTTAGAGTTGCAAAGCTACTTTTGGACCGAAAAGCTGATCCAAATGCACGCGCTTTAAATGGTTTCACACCATTGCATATCGCTTGCAAGAAGAATCGAATAAAAGTTGTCGAACTCTTATTAAAACACGGAGCATCAATCGAATCTACTACCGAGGTAATGATAATTTCTGCAATTATCTGCAAGTTAATTATTGCTTGCAAATCTTATTCGCTTGTAAAAGAATAGTTTCCATTCATTTAAATTTTTCTTTTCATTTGAAATTATTCACACGGTTATCATTAATTTTAATCCTTAGAGATAGTAGTTTGATTACAATTTGGTCGATAAGAATTGAAATAGTGTAAGTGAAGAAGAAATATATACATACATGTAATAATAAATTATATATATATATATATATATATATTTATATCGAAATTTTGGAAATACCTAGCTTCAATTTTCTCAACTACTATATGAATGTGAAACATGCTTTTCCATGTTCATTCATAGTTGTAATCATAAATCAATTACTTTTGAAATGAAGCATTCAACAGTTGTGTATTTATAAATAAAATTTTTAAAGCTTAAATTAAATTAATTTAAATTTAACGCGCAAACTAAAATACCATTGTATACATACGAAATTGTTAAAAAGGTATTTAAAATTTCTCGTATTTTTGACATTCGATTCGATAATTAAATATAAAAAGTGGCCATTTTTCCTAATTTTTGCATCCAGACTATCTATAAATATGCCCACAATTGAAATAATGAAAAAAAAAAAATGGATTCAAAAAGGAAAATACATCAGGTTTGCTTGTTGTAAAACACTTTATCATTTGGTTATGAAAAGACTGGTTAACGGCTAACGATTAACAACTATTGATACTGATCATGATCAATAATAGATGATCATTTCTATGTATTCTATATATATTATGTATATTGATGTATACTTGAAAGGAAAAAAAAGGGAAGAAACGAAAAGAAAAGAAAAGAAAAGGAAAGAAAAAGAAAAGAATACTTGAAGGAACGGAGTCATGGTACCAAAATGTTAATAGAAAAAAAAACATATATTTTACAGTCTGGACTGACTCCATTACATGTGGCCAGTTTTATGGGATGTATGAATATCGTGATATTTCTACTGCAACACGAAGCCAATCCTGATGTGCCAACTGTTAGGGGTGAAACACCTCTACATCTGGCAGCTAGAGCTAATCAAACAGACATTATTCGAATTTTATTACGAAATGGAGCCAAAGTTGATGCCCGTGCAAGGGTAAGTAAACAAAGAATCACGCTTGAAATTTCTCGATGTGGGCAGGTTTTGGCAAAAATCGCACTTTGCAATCAAACGATACATATAAATGGTCACACATGCATTCATTCTTATTAAATGTTTCGCACACTCCATTAACCAGTCTCGTTCTGTTTTCAATGTTTGTTTCTCATTATCGTTATTATATTTATTTTTATAATTCACACGCGTTACATTGTTGATTTACTGTGAAAATACATTAATTATTTATACATTTATACATACGTACACATATACACATACACATATACATACGCATACACATACACATATACATACACATACATATACATCTATATATGTATACATTAATAATACGGTAATTGTTCGAACTGTTTAGGAACAACAAACACCCCTTCATATTGCATCGCGATTAGGAAATATTGACATTGTTATGTTACTTCTGCAACATGGTGCAGCAGTTGACACTACTACAAAAGATATGTACACAGCGTTGCATATTGCGGCGAAGGAAGGGCAAGAGGAGGTAATGTACAAAGAAATTTCAAAGATAGCGGATTACATCAGTACGCAAAATAGATTATATTTATTTTGGACAAGATATCGCGAATACCTTATATAGCTTTTGTAATTAAAAAGTTTCTTATTTTCTGTTGTTACATATTTTCCTTTTTATCATTTACATTTCATTTCACATCCTGTTATTTAAGTTTCGTTTATACTTGTTATATTTTATGTTAAGTTATTTATCTGTACTAAATTTTAATAAAATTTTTCACCACATTAATTATTTTTTATGTTGCCTCCTTTCGACGTTATGTTGCACATATCATTATTAAAATTTTAAAAATTGATAATTTTATCTCACTATCGCTACATTCTACATTATTTATGTTATGATATATATTGAAATGTACATCTGCCCGTAAATTGATTTTTTTAAGGTAAGAAGTTGAGAGATTCTCCTCCTATTATATCCATAATTTAAAGTGATTTTATAACTGATCAGTAAATTTTTTATATGTAAGTAATGTGGTTTTTCTGAGATCCGATTGTGAGTTTAAAACAATGGAATTCGTTATGATGGCAATGAACCGTGTAAAAGGAGAAAAATGACAAGAAAGATATGTAAAAATATATCATTCAACAGCAGTTATTTATAAAAAGAAAGAAAAGAAAAATAAATAAAATTTTCTTAAATCGGAGATGGATTGACTGTTACTATTTTTGATAATAATTTCGGAAATATTTCAACTTTCAGTCTCTTAAATGACTCACACTGTGTTGAAACATTACATTATTTCACAAAATAACATGTAATATTTTGTAGAAAATACTTTCATTTTCATTGATTGTAGCTTATTTGCTGTAGCAACTTTATATGACAAAATCCAAGTATAGTTTCAAGAAATTTTATTTTTCTTTAACTTGCATTATAAAAAATAAGTTACATTTGTACAAAATGTCTCTGAACTGAAATGTTACAAGCTTTGTGATTATCTAAAATTACAAATTGCGTGAAAATAATTTTTCTATCTGTTATACCTTATTGTATTACTCACAATGCGAAATATCTTGTATCTTTTTGTATCTCCTCGAATGGAAAGAAAAAAGATTCTTCTTATTTTTTTCGGTGAAGCCATATTATACGACCATCAAGTTCAAACTTTTACAAATAATTTAGAAAAGTGAAGATAAGGAATGTCAAAATTTGTGGTTTTAAGATTTATTTATTAATTATTTCAAATATAATAATCATCGGGGAAAAAGTACGTTAGTATATCTCAATATTCTTTGTTTATAATTTATATATATTCTTGTATGTACATTACTAATCTTTAACGTACCTTTGGCATATGTATAATACTCTTTATTTGGCCCATTATATTTATGTTTGTTTCCTCTTTTGAGTATGTATTATCCTCTTATATTTCTTCTTATATATATATATTATTTTCTTAAAAAAAAAAAAAAGAAAAAGAAGGAAGAAACATCTTATCGGTAATTTCATCGGATATCTAAAAATGGAATTAGGAATGTTAGCGATGCGATTGTTATCTTTAATTTGAGACATCAAAAAAAAATAGCTTGTAATGTTTCAATCGAGAGATGTACGTTTGATATTTAATGCATTATTTATGAATATGGAAGTATTATGAATTACGAGGCTTTAGTAATAATAGTTATTGACAAAAATAATCCGTCGCAGGGTGGTCGGAAGAATTTTATAAGCAATATTTTTAAATCTCGTAAAAATGATTATTACATGTAGGTGAAGCTAACGTCTCAGTGATGTTTAAGTCACGAGTGAATATTTCAGTTTGTTGATGTAGATAATCATTTTTTAATTATTCGTTAGTAAAGCTTTCGTAATGTCTTTTAAAGACAGATGTGCAAAGTAATTTTGATAAATTGTTGATTGTTGAAACTTCAATGTCACGATGTTAAGACGTGTTAGTGTTGAATATATTTAGTTTGGAGGAAAATTCGGCATAAGGGTATTAAGTAGGTATATTTATAAGTTAATTTTGCCTACTCCACTCAAATGCTACATTTTTTATTTCATGAAACATTAAATTAAAATAAAATAAACAACATGTAATATACGCAATGTTTTCTGATCAGAAACGCATAAGAATGAGTTGATGCGTTTTTAATTTGAGGTCGTTGATCAGATATTATAATATGTATTATACATATTGTACATATTATATCTGATGATATACACATGCAATCTCAATGTAATAATATCTATTACATTCAATTTAAATAAGATAACAATTTAACTTCTAGTTTTTTAAGAACGGTTAATTTAATCAATGCGTTTATATGCATACAGGTGGCAACTATTCTTGTGGAAAATAACGCTTCTCTTAAAGCTACAACTAAAAACGGCTTTACTCCTTTACATATTGCAGCTAAATATGGCAATATGAGCGTTGCAAAGATACTTTTGCAAAGGGATATCAAACTAGATGTGCAAGGAAAGGTAAGTAGGTACATACGTGTTAATACATATATATGTGTATATGTATGTACATATATATGATATATATATATATATATATATCAGTATTATTCCCCTTATCTCTTATTTTTATGGAATAAAAGTGGATTACACGCATGTACTCACACGGGTACAAAATTATAAGTTTTTTCTTAATACTTGATACGATTTCATTTCATGTTACGTTTGTAGATATTCAAATCGTTTATCAGCAATTAAATCTTATTAGTTAACAAGAATTTAATTAACTTTTTACATTCAGGTTCCTTTTTACTGTTACGTAATGTTAAGTATATTTATTGTTAATAAATTCTATATTATTATTTTACATAAATGAATATTTTGATGATAGGTATACATGATTTTTAATATATTACGTATTTTTTATTAATACATTAAAATGTATATTAACATTTCAGAATGACATTTCTCCTTTACATTTGGCGTGTCACTATGATCATCCAAACGTGGCAAATCTTCTTTTGGAAAAAGGCGCATCTCCTCATTTAGCTTCGCAAAATGGACATACTCCTTTGCATATTGCTGCTCGAAAAAATCAGGTAGTACTTACAATATTACATGGAAAAAATGGCAAAATTACTAATAGATTTTATACGTATTTATTGTATCTCAGCAGATGATACATTTCACCGAAAGATTGTCAGTTTTTAAACTGTTGTAACAATTTTAAGAGAAATGGTAAAGTATTTTGATCGAAGTTGTTTGAAAAGGCATAATTTCTTTTCGTTTGATTAAATTGATAGTTCTCGCAGAGATGTCGTTTTTAGGCGGGCGGAAAGAGAGTCGTAGCTGAATATTTTCTTGTCGAAAACTTTATAAAAATGAAAAACGATTCTGCTCTATTTTACTTTATTATCTAATCTTGCAAGAAAATGATGGTGATATTCAAAGTATAGTACATATTTATATAATTGTAGGTGATATTTCGTAGATAAATTCTTTGCGTAGATTCCATTTCTTAAAATTATAAATATATTTATAAAAGTATAAAACTATGAGAAATACTTTGAAGATAGTTGTACCTAAATACTAAACACTTACAATTGGGTATGTGTACTACACGCACGATTTAAATATCGATCTCTCGATTCAGAATCTCGATTTATGATTATGATAACTTGATTGAAAATTCTTTAGATGGATATTGCTTCGACTCTGTTGGAGAATGGAGCGAATGCGAACGCTGAATCAAAAGCAGGATTTACTCCTCTACATTTAAGTGCACAAAAAGGTCACTATGATATGACGAATTTGTTGATTGAGCACGGAGCTGATCCAAATCATAAGTCAAAGGTAAAAATATCGTTTTATCATCAGTTGTATTATATATTTTTATGATATTACTGGATTTTATGAATAATTATTTTTAATTATTTTCAATTATCTTTAATTATTTTTAACAAGTAAACTTGATTTTTATAGATTTTTGTCTTTATAATATAAAACACGAGTAATCGATTAATCATTTTCCATATATTGTATTTTATATCATTTTCTTGGTTACATAGATTACGTTATAAAGATTATCTACCATCTTTACCATCTTTTAATTACTTACATAAATATACGTACGTTTCATTTCAATGTTCAGTGGTATTGTTTCGTGTAATCGTCAAACGTGTTTAGTAATTTCATTTCATTCGTTAACAAACGATAACAATTGTCATGTTCAGAATGGTCTCACTGCATTGCATCTCTGTGCCCAAGAAGATTTCATTAAAGTGGCTTCTATCCTTGTGAAAAATGGTGCGAATGTAGAAAGTAAAACGGAAACTGGCTACCGACCGATACATGTCGCGGCGCATTTTGGAAATCTTTCGATGATCCGATTTCTCTTGAAACACAACGCAACAATCGATGTAAAAACTAATCAAAATTATACTCCGTTGCATCAAGCTGCTCAACAAGGTCATGCGCATATCGTTAGCGCGTTATTAGAAGGAAATGCTTCCCACAAAGCACGAACTAACGTAAGTACATAACGATGTTTCATCTAATAATATCATATAGTATATGTATTTCCTGCAACTAGATAAGTACGTATACGCATGTATACAGATATATATTATATGCGATATATTTCGCATTTGTACGCATAACAGTACCTATTATTAATTTATAATTTCAAAACATTGAATATTAAATATTTTAAAACATCGCTGGTAGAAAAGCACGTATATATGTATGTACATGTGTAAAACTATTTCAGGACGGATTAACGGCATTAAATATAGCTCAGAAATTAGGATACATATCAGTAATGGAGGTATTAAAAGGATTGTCTTATGATACATTGGCACCTGATAATAAAAATTGGGACGAAAAATATAAAGTCATAGCGCCTGAAAGTCTGCAAGAAACCAGTTTTATGTCTGATTCCGATGACGAAGGAGGTATGATGTTTTTAATCGATGAAACATTGTTTTATTAGATGTATAATTATCTTTCGATTATTATCAAAACGATGTTTAATTCGTACGATGAAACGCAATTTAAATAAAATTTAAGAATTACTTTCTTATTAGTTTCGTATTGCATTTTATATTTGAGATAAGAAAATAAACATTTATGCCAAAATTCAAATTAGAATTATACTACGTACAATTAGTTGCGGTTTATGAGAGCCCGTATTTTACACACACACACATATGTATACCTAGAATATGTATATAGTATGTACATATATATATATGTATAAATATAAGTTAGTATGTTGGCCATTTTAGAAATGAAATATTCTTATAAAACAAAACTCAACCAAGATATATGTTCATATGTATGTATGTGTGTACATATTTGTTACAGGTTCAGACGCATTGATCAGTGAGCAACCATATCGATATCTTACAGCAGATTTGATGAAAAGTTTAAGAGATGATTCTTTGCCCATTGACGTTACACGAGATGATCCGATACACAGACAAGGTAAAATACACAGATTGCTTGTTTTTAAACGTCACGATCGTTTTACGTAATCTGGTGCGTTGTTTTCGACTAGTTACAAAAGAAGAAAAACAGGATTTCACTCAAAGCAATAATTATTGTCTAGCAGAAAACTTTGATACTGATGGATTTAATTTGGGGTATGTAAATGTGATTTTATGATAACGCAATAGTAAATTACTACTACTAATATTAAATTAAATATTAAATTAAATTGCTTAAAAATATTTTATTATTCAATGACGCATGAAGTATAACACATTTGTCGCGTAAAATTTTATACGAGACTTGTTATTAATAAAAATCAAATATTTTCATTTTTAGCCGACTTCATTTCAGATCGTAAGTAATTTTTATTACTTAATTACTAAGATTCACAATTGATTTTTAATGATTTTTCACTTGCCAATGTAAATATTATATAAATTTTATATTTTTTTTAACGACTCGTTCAAGTCGATATAATTTATCAATCAGTTATTATTTTTATTTCACGATTTTTACCTTTTCTATTAGAACGATTGTTATAAGTTGCAATTGATTTACCTAGATATGGTCTTGGGTCATTTTGCCAGTTTATATTAAAATTGGCGCACGCATCGATATTCACTCACTAATTGTATAAAGTTTTAGTTTTAGTTTCAGTTTCAATCACAATCTATACAATTCATTTGGTTCGGATGTTTCAAAAGAATAAAAAACGTATACGCTTTTATTCTGCATAGTTGATCAATTAATATTACAATTTAATTCGATTAATCGGATTATTATTGATTTATGATAGACACATACGGTAAGATTTCTAACGAGAATTTCAATGTTTAGATTTTTAGTAAGTTTCTTGGTGGACGCACGTGGAGGTGCTATGAAAGGATGCAGACACAGTGGGGTGCGTATCATTGTACCACCACGCAGAGCAACAATGCCAATTCGCGTTACATGCAGATTGATAAAACCTAATAAAGTTGCAAATCCTCCTCCTTTAATGGAGGGAGAGGCTTTAGCAACTCGTATTATAGAGATGGGACCAATCGGTGCAACGTTTCTAGGGTAACTACATCTTCTACCACTATTCCTCGATATCGAATCGTTAATAATAATAATAATAATAATAATAATAATAATAATTGTAGTAGTAGTAGTAATAATAATAATAACAATAATCATTCAAATTGTTCTCATTACTAAACACCGGATATACATGTATTTCGTTTTAGGCCTGTTTTAATTGATATACCGCACTTCGCATCTATTCGAGGCAAAGAGAGAGAAATTATTATTCTCAGAAGTGAAAATGGAGAAACGTGGAAAGAGCATGATAATTCTGCCGATAACGATACTACTTTATTAAATACTCCGCATGGTATTTTTGCTTTGGCAACGTGTTTACTTTATTTCATGGTTTCACTGAATAACATGAGAAGATGACAAGATTTTCTGAATTTATTTTGCAGATCCTCAAATGAGTGCTGCTTATTCTGGCAGAATTACTCGCATAATAACGACAGATTTTCCCCAATATTTTGCTATCATCACGAGAATTAAACAAGAGGTGCACGTAATCGGTGCCGAAGGTGGAATTTTGACTTCGAGCGTGGCTAACGACGTCCAAGCTGTTTTTCCACCAGGAGCTTTAACAAAGAAGATTAAAGTTGGATTACAAGTAAGTTAAGTCAAATCATCCTGGTGGTATTTGAGTGTAGTTTACGTGTTGTACGTGTATGTATCGAAATATTTCTACAAACTGTTTCGTGTCAAATGGGAAAATGTATGATTGGAGAAATGTGGACGTTGGCACATATTTAAATGTTCTCGTAGGCACACGTAATTCCGGCAGAGCTCACAGCAAAACTACTAGGAAATTGCGTAGCTGTCTCCCCAGTAATAACGATCGAGCCGAGAAGACGAAAATTTCACAAACCAATTACTCTTACGATACCAGTACCTCAAGCAGCGAATAAAGGAATGATTAATCATTACGGCGGTGAAACGCCAACGCTACGCCTTTTGTGTAGTATTGCAGGTAAAAAATAAAAAAATTTATCAAGTAGCGTTTTACATCAATTTCATCGAAGCGTATGAATAAAAAATTTATCGAAGCGTTTGTTCGCGTAAAATTTTACCCACGTTTCAACGTAGCTTTTGCAAAATGCCGCACATTTTCAATTGAAATGCCTTTCATACGTTTATAAAATTCTATACAAATACGTTAAAATTCTCGGGTTACAAAAGTTATTACTACAGCGAATGCCGTTTTTACAGTCTTTGTACATTTCGAAGTAACTTATTTGTTAAAAGACTCAAAGTGTTTTAAAATTAATTGAAATTTATGAACGAGACGATGTGACAAATATTCTATCGTGAATGATCCTTGAGATCCTTTTTCTATGGTGGTTGTAGGCACGTACATACATACGTGTATTTAATTTTAAATTTAGGTGGGACTAGCGAATCGCAATGGGAAGATGTTACTGGTTCGACACCGTTGACTTTTATGAACGATACGGTGTCCTTTACTACAACTGTGTCCGCACGATTTTGGTTAATGGATTGCCGAAATATAGGAGCAGTTCCAAAGATGGCAACCGAATTGTACGAGGAATCGTTATTTGTGCCCTATATTACCAAGTACGTGCCAGTGTTGTTGCTACCACTTTAATTTGGATCTTTGATCCATCTCATTTCTCTAAATCTCTCTGTTGATCTCTCTTTTATAATACAGTTTCATAATATATTCGAAACGAATGGATGTTTTGGAGGCAACACTAAGAATATTATGTATGACCGATGGAAAGGAAGGAATGCATACGTTGGAAAGGCAAGAGGAATTTGTCGAAATTGTAAAAAGCCGCGATGTTGAAGTAAATATCGTTCATTGCATAATTTTTATTTCGTTTATTTCATTTACAAAGCCTTTGAAGAATGCAAAAATATTTATACATGTACTTCTGCGTAGTGTACAATGTGTAGTATTATTATTATACATGTGCACGTATATACGTATACCTATTTCTTTACGTATTTCTTTACAGGCGCTTGATGGGAAAGATCTTTATATCGAATTTAGTGGAAATTTAGTACCTGTGACGAAGTCGGGTGTACAATTAAAATTTACCTTTAAAGCTTTTCGTCAGAATCGTTTATCCTTTCACGTAAAAGTGAAGGATCCATTGTTAGATCCTGTCGCTAGGATGTTGTTTATGCGAGAACCGAAAGTTGCCAAGGGAGAACCACCTCAACAACCAATTTGCGTGTTAAATATCGTTATTCCAGAAATTACGACTAAAGTTGAAGTACAAAAGAAATTGAAAGGTAAGATTTGCTGAACGTTTTCATATCAAATACTAGATATAGCATAACGATACTTAACGATAGATGCTCATTTTTCCGCTCATAGATTACGAGGATTCAAATATTATTAATCAGAAATTGGATTCGTACGAATTGAAGTACAAGGTGGAACAGAAAGAAAAAGGTGACGAACCTAAGGACACATCGCCTTCCGAAAAGAAATTTATTACTGACACCTTGCAAAAAGAACGAACAGGTATGTTCACCTATTCACTTTACGTTAGACGAGTAGCAATGTTGGAACAACGAAGGAAACTTTGAATATAACGTCCCTTGGTTTTGTTACAATGGCGTATAAAAAATTAGAAATTACAATGAGACTTGGTTAATAAAAGATCGATTACATATGTACGTACGTACGTGTGTATGTAGTTTGATTGAATATTCAACCAAACAAGGTGTAAAAAAGAAAATTTCAATATTCAAATACGTAACGAGAAACGACGTACTTTTAGAAATATAAATTGCTCGAACGATCACGAATTTATATAACAAGCAAGAAAATATGCAAATAAATGCGTATCAATTGTAGATTAATTAACTTGATTGTGGAAGTATTATTTATGATATCTTGCGCAAATTTGCCTTTACATTGCACAAGAAAAGTTATTTTTAAAGCAATTTCGTTCTACATGGCACAGCAAAGTTCCACTGTAATTCTATTTTCATTTAAGAGGAAACGTTAATCTGCTTACGGCTCGACCGTTGAGCGAGGCTTCTTTAATTTAATTATGCATAAGAGTATCAACAAACGTTCGATATGACTGTGACCGAACCTTGTTTAGTTTGATCCGAAACACTGCTGGAAGCAATACTTTTAAGAGTCGTCTTCTTTCGAGTATCGCTCTTCTCAAAATTTTACACACGTGAGTTTATTTTGCTCAAGTCGAGTTACTTAAATATCTGTTACACTGTTTTTACTTTTACTTTGTTTATCCATGACACGCACACACAGACACATACACACCGACAGACTACACCGTTTTGTATTATTCTTGCATTTTCGTTCGTTTTGAACATTAATTTCCATCTTTCTTTATAATTTTCAGTTTCAGGCTTTTTTAAGTTCTTTAATAATTTGCACTTAAGATCCACGCGCTAAGTCTTAAACAAAAAAAAAAAAAAAAAAGAACAAAAACAAAAAAAGAAAAAAGAAAGAAAGGAGCAAGAAAGATACATAGTTATTTCGGAAGAGATCTCTCATTATGGAAGACTCAAGTGACAAACACGAACAAAGTTGCACATTAAAATCGGCAAATGAGAATGGATTGTCCATTGATAAGGCCACAGTTGGTATTGATTCTTTAGACTCGAATCGAACTAACGACCAGTCACGGACGAAGCGAAACGAAGAAAGTTGGCAGATTGTCGATGAAAATTCGAGTCCTTCGAGATCGAAAGAATGTGTTACAGGAATAAAAGTAAAGCGTAAATTGAGATCGACGCGTAGAAAACTGAACGCCATGATCAACAATACTTCGCTACATTTTTCCGACACCGATTCCGAAGGAGAGTTAACGTCGATTCAATCGTGTCCGATCAGGCCGTTGAGTCACACAGCGAACGAGCAACAAGGGCCGATTATTTCTGTAACGTATGACGACGTGGAAGTTAAAGGTTCGGATCTTTTATCACCGACGGATGACAAAGAACCGTCTCTGCGTAGCAATTTCGTTGAAAATCTTACGGACGTTGACGAGATTTATCCGAGCGATCCGGAAACCGAGCAGAAAGAGAATCAGAATAACCTCAAGGTTGCCAAGAGTCTGTGTTGCCAAGGTGACACTGACCTCGAGGATCTCGAAGGCGAGGACGAGGTAGACTCGACAATTTACGTAAAGCCAAGGTCCGATATATTCTGCGACTATAGCGGAGAAACGATAACGACCAAGGAGGGTGACGGGCCATTCTCCATAGAAGTGCGAAATAAATTGTATCGAGAAGAAGAGCCACGAAACGAACTGTTTAATGGCAAGCCGGATATTGTTGTTATGTCGAACACCGACGAAGAGGAGATGGATGTGTCCGAGGAGGAAGACGGGCAGGAAGCCTGCTGCAGTCAAAAGGAGTTGCTCGAAGATTTGGACGTTCTGGTAGCGTCGCAAGTTATCATGAAAAATATTAATAAAATGGAGAACATGTTAACCGTGAGAGACATTAGCGACGACGGAACTAGCGACTGTCACACCGACATCGAGGAAGTTGATCCGAATGAATAAATTCGTTTGAAACGTGTCGACGGTAAGGATATGACTTTACAAAGCTTCCCGCTTCCTAACGGGAAAGAAAAATACCGTACTGTTTAAGCTTTTTTCTCACAAAAATTTGACACGTGTTGAATCTAGCAATCGTCCAATTACGCAACGTGTCGGAATTACGCAACGATGCACTGGATATAATTATGAAACACGTTGCCACAGCAAATATATGGTTCGATGTCAGGTGGAACATGTACCGTCTATGTATTCGGAATATTCCGTGAATTGTCTGAATCGATCGAAGTCTCTGAAAAATCGTACTGATTACATCTTTGTGTATATAAGAATAAAATTAAATATTATTATATATTGTTTTGTGCAACGGTTTATTTCACAACGCATATCAAGTTAGATGAAAAATATCGATGATGCAAACTCTCGTTTATATCTATATTTTCCGCATTTTAGTTATTTCAGTTATTTAAAATTATTGAATTGCCTTTGGTTCATTCAAGCGGAACAAAGTAACGAACGAAACGAAACGAAACGCGCGTCGTTGAAACATTTGGAGATTGATTATTTGATTATACAATATTGACTACCGAAGAGTTGAAAGTCCTTGTGAACTATCTACGCTGTGTAATTTTATTGTTGACCTTATTTTGCAGCGACTTGTAAAAATAAAAATGTATTTTGATATATAAGAAAATACGCTTATGCTGAATATTTTTTTCTTCTTTCAATATTTAAATCTTTCACACAAATGTCCAAGTTTGATAGTTTTTGTACTTTAACCATACGTATGTACACGCATACTCTCAAGGTATACATATGTGCATACATGTTAGAAAATAATTCGACATTTGAACGTGACGGTAGACGGTAGCTTGCGTTCATGATTTGAAAATTTCTTTCAATTTCAACTTCATTATTGTAATTATATATATTTGGCCGTTACTTACCTACATACACATGATACACATGATTAATAATTTAATTTAATTTCAATGTCAAAAAAAAATGTCAACTGTGCAAAAACAATTTATCTTCCACAGAAATCCTTTCGATATCGATTTTCGATATTTACGTACCATTTTGGAAAACTTCATTCATGTGCGTTCGGGAAGTACATTATTATAGATACATTTTTAAAATAAATAGTTGAACGATAAGTTAAGATGAGTATTATTTTCAGTTTATAAAACGTTAAAGTTTTAAATTTTTATCTTTGTCGCATTCGTAAAGTTAATTTTCCATGTGAATCTTTTCTTTCTTTTTTGCACTGTGCTTTGAGTACAATTTTTGCTCCGTTTATTTCGAGTTTAACATACATGTATGTATGTATTTAACATTATTAGACGTTTACAATTGGGAATTCGAGTCGATCGAAATCAGCTTTGTTTGGAAAATGTATATCAACGAAGGAAAGTCATTGTGACGATACGTATTAAATGTAAACGCGTGTTGCAAGAAGAACTTGTCGATAGAAAATATTTCTGCTTTAATGTCATCGCTTTTGATATTAACGCAATCTTCTGTACTTGTACTTGCAGACAAAACTGCCGTCCTCAACATTATCATAGACAACCGTATGGGATATTAATTTTAAATCTCAAAGGATACTAATATCTGCGGATATTTGTGATAAAAAAAAAAAAAAATATATAAAAAAAAACAAAAAAAAAAAAGATAGAGAAAAAAGAAAAGAAAAAGAGACAGTAATTAAAGGAATTTAGAGTTACACGTGTATTAATGCTTATACTGTATACGTGTACCGTGTGCATGTTACAAGTTTAAAGAGATTAATAATTAATAATAACTCGATGACGAAATTGTATTTATTTTTGAAAGGAAGTTGTTATATGTACAGTAACAGAGTTTACGATAGCGTTGTGTTTAATAACGTTAAAAAAAAAAAAAAAAAAGAAAACGAATGCTATGAAATATAAGAATTGTGTTTACGCATTATGCTTGTAAAAGTTCAATTTAACACAGTTACACATGAAATTGTAAATATACACAATGTATTTCATGCATATTATACGATACTATGTACTTAGCTAATAAAAAGTAATGTGAGCATAATTCTTGGTTGTTCTAGATGCTGTTACCATCCACGAATTCCTTGCGCAAAAAGCGGCTTGTTCCTTAGAATCTGTAGATGCTAGTTATCCCAGTAAAGTAGTCGGGCAAGAGCAAGACTTGTCGCCGAGTGTCGAGAGACAAAGCTATTCGGAGAAGAGGAAATTCTGGGAGGATATCTCGAGGAAACGGGAAAGCTATCAACGATCGGAATCCGAGGTGTCGAGAACGTCGCAGTTGACGACGAACGAAAGCGACAGTGAGTACGTGCAAAATGTTACCACGGAGGACACGGCGGATATCGTTCAACAGATGGACAAGTCCGAAACGTTGGAGGATCTAAACGTACCTGATATTTCCGAGTGTTCGGTAGCGGAGAAAGCTCAGTATTTCGAGGAACAGATACAGAAAGAAACGACGAAACTTCCGCCCAAGTTGCATCAACAGGATTCGCTGAAATCGAACGAGAGGGAGAAACCAACGAAAACTAAGACGAGCGACGACAAAGAGAAGGAGGACAAGGATGAAAAGTACGTCGCCGAGCTGAAGCAAATTAAAAAGACGGAAGAAAAGGAGATAGTCGCCTTGGAAGCGGAAGAACGGAGAGCGATCGAAACGAAAGAAACAAAGAAACTGTCCTCTGAAGACGAAAAGGAGAAAGACGAGAGTAAGCAAACTTACACGGAAGTGTTTGAGAGAGAAGATTACGTGAAACCGGACGAAGCGCTTCAACGTGTACAACTAGTGAAAACAGAGCATGTAGAAAAGCCAGAACCTTTGCCATCGATTGATGGGAAAGTGGAAGAAAGCGCGGCATCGTTGGCGCATCGATCGGCTGAATCGGAAAGCGCGAAAGAAACGAAAGACGTACGAGAGAAACGAAAGGACGTTGTGGAATCTGCAAGAGCGGATGTAGTTGCGCGAGAACGCACGAGGGAAAGCGTGGAAGAAATGAGAAAGAAAGTGGAAGAGCCAACGCCAGAATCGGAGAAGAAAGGAAAAGCGGAAGATGCGAAGGAAAGGATCGATGTAATCGCAGGAGAAGAGAGAATAAAGGAAAGTATAGAAGAGAAAAGAAAGGAAATGAGTTTGCACGAAAGTATGAAGGAGAGCGTAGAACAGAAAAAGCAAAAGGAACGAGATACTGCAGAAACGGAAGTGAAAGAAGCGAAAGAAGAAAGTAGGAAAGATGCGATGGAGCGAGTAACTGCGCAACAGGAAGAAATATGGGATATCGAGGGAAAGGGACTGGAAGCGATGAAGAGACCTCCGATGGAAATGGGAGAAAAGCCAGAAGGAAGCGAGAAATTAGAGGTAGCGGAGATAGCAGAAATAAGACGAAAAGAGGCGCGAGAAGGCGTTGCTGAACGTCCTGATCTAGAAATGCAAGAGCAAGAGAAAAAAGCGGAAGAAGCTGTTGCGGATGTAATCGCGGGAGAAAGAATTGAAACACTGGATGTGAAATCGAAAGACATCGTTAAAGGAAAATCGAGTGGAAAACGCATTATAACGGAAGAAACTACCATCATCTACAAGGTACAGAAAGACGGTACTCTGATTCAAGAAAAGGTATTAAAGTCTGTTCAAGTGGAAGGAGGAAGCGAGGCTTTGAGTGGGTTGATTGAAATTCCCGAGAGCACCATCGAGAGAAAGATGTTGCACGAAGTAGAACCTATCGGCGATGTAAAACCTGAGATTGCAGCTTCGACCGATGTTGGAAAAGAGATGATGGAAAAGTTAGCGAAAGATGAAAGAGTAATAGAAGTTGGACAAGAAGAACCGACTCGAAAGGAGGATAGAGAGACTGAGGACAGAAAGGACGAAGAAGAAGAGAAGACGGAGAAGAAGAAGAAGAAAATGGTGGCAACAGAGACTGAAACGAAAACCGTTAAGAAAGAATTCGAGTCACGGATTCCTGTTTCGATGGGAAAAATAGACAAAGATAAAATCCAAAGAGATACGAAAGCGAAACAGCTCACGAGTAAACCGGAGAGCGAAAAGGAACCGAGCGACAAGGAGGAGGAAGAAATCTCGCCAACGACTAAGAAGAAAGAATTCGAATCGCGAATACCGAAACGCGTGGTGGAGGCGAAGCCAACGTCGGACAAATTTGGAAAGAAGGACACGCACGTTAAGAAGGAAAGCGAATCGTACACGATAACGGAGAAAAAGTTGAGCGAACAAGTGACTTCGAAATTAGAGGAGCACTCGACCAAGAGTGAAACACAAACATTTTCCAAGTCTTTCACCGATCCGGAGGAAGCTTTCAAAATGTTCGAGGACATGCAAAGCGCAAAGGGGAGAGGAAAAAAGGAATTTGCGACCGTTACCTCGAAGATCGATCACAAAACATGCACCATGCTAGAAAAGAAAGAGGTGGTGTCTTCGGAAGTGTCCAATGGTACGGAGAAGGTTGTCACGCTGGAGGAGAAGGAACGCGTGGAGAGGAAGAAATCGTCGGAATCGCAGTTGAAGAAAGAGTCGCCAACGGAAACGTTGGAGGAGAAAAAAAGCAAGCGGGAGGAATTGGACAAGAGGGCGGTGCAAAAGTTGTCGATGAATTTGACAGGTACGGAGAAAGTGATAGACGCAGCCGCGTCCGAGTCGAGAGCCGAGACGAAGAAGGAAGAGACGCGTGAGATGTTGTCGGACAAGGAGGGAGTTACGACTCGCGAGGCGGGTAGCAGCGTGTCGAGAGAGAGCGACGCTGAGGTAGCCATCCGGATAACGAAAGACGTGGATGGTAGAAAGGGCGATGAGAAAGACGAGGAAATGAAAACGGTAGAGAGGAAGGAAGGAAGGCCGGCAACGGAAAGGATATCGAAACCGTCCACCTCAGTGGATTCGGACCGCGTCGAAACGCTCGCTCAGGCAGAGTCGCGTAGAGAGACCAAGGAGAGTTTCGATGTTGTTCAGTTTGTGCCGAGTGCCGAGAAGAAAAGAGAGGAGGAGGAGGAGGAGGAGAAGAGAGAAAGAAGCTTGCTGAAGGAAGAAGAAGAAAAAGAAGAAGAAGAAGAAGAAGAAAAAGAAACGAGGAAGAAAGAAACGGAAGAACGAGCGGCCGAATCGCCGATCGAGGAAAGTTTGGAGGAGAAGCAACGGCAAAAGTTCAAAGAGATCGAGGCGCGTACTATAGCGGAAACTTTGATTCAATCAATTGAAAGCGAGATCGAAGCGAAATCGGTGGCGGATTT
Organism: Melipona beecheii; assembly: GCA_032399605.1. Lineage (NCBI taxonomy): Eukaryota > Metazoa > Arthropoda > Insecta > Hymenoptera > Apidae > Melipona > Melipona beecheii. The sequence goes on from JAUCMO010000280.1 coordinate 110,185, forward strand.
GAAGGCGGAGCTGCTCGGTAAAGGTTACTTGGAACAAATTATAAGCGAGAGCGTCGAAACGGACCACGAGAAACTGGCTGACGATCTGACGCGCAAATTCGAAAGCATCATGAGGAGAACGATGGACAAGCAACAAGCGGAACAGGGGAAAATGGATGAAAGTTTGGCGGAATCGCTGAGATTGAGGTCGTCGATACAGGAAGAATCCCTGGAAAAGAGTTCAACGAGGGACAGTATAAGCGTTAGCGAAGATATAACCAAAGACGAGGAATCGTCTCCGCACGAGAAAGAGTCGAGCTTTCCTCTCTCGTCGTCTCAAGCTAAACTGCAAGACAGAGACATCACCATGAGCCCCAGCAGCATATCGGAGCAAATTGATTTCGAAGAGACGATCGATGTTGATACGAACGAACTGGAAAGCGTGTCGAAACCAACGTTGAGTCCGCAATTTGAGAAACAACGTTTCGGCAAGTTAACAAGCAGTCAAATGGAACTGCAAAAAGATTTGCAGAGCACGATCGACGCGAGTTTCCCTCGGGATAAGATGATGTCTGAGATTTCAGGTGCCAGAGTTTTGGAAGTTCTCGAGCCTGGTGTGGACAGTCAATCCAGAGAAGATTCGGTCGACGTGCCCTCACTGGAAATGGACGAGCAAAAAATATCCGAGCAGACGAGCAGGGGAATTCCGTCGTTGCACGAGAGCGCGGAGATGGATTCGTTGGAGAGATTGGCTCAAGAACGGGATATAACGATAAGTCCTAGCACCGTATCGGAAGATATCAATGTTGATTATTCTTTGGTGCAAGAGTCGTCCCATCATCAGCCTGTCGCAGATGCAAAGGGGATGCAAAAAGAGCTCGCGCCAGTATGCACGAAAAGGGCGGACAGCTTCGAAATTGAAAGTCCTCCGTTGGTTTCTCCGAAACCAAAGGTTCGTGGCCTGGAGATTAAACCTGTCGATTGGATGATCGGCGACGAGAAGATCGAGATATCGGAGACGTTACAGCCGTCTCAGATTTTTAATCAGGAATTGGAAGCGTACGAATCGATGAGGCAAAAGGAACGACTGTCTTCGTTGGAGGGATCGACGGATCACGAACAGGAATCAGGCACCAAGTCTTCAGAAGATGTTAGCGTGATAGAGTCGATGAAGGAGACAGTTACGGACAAAGATGATCGAGGTAAAGATGCGGCCGTTCCGTCGACTTTCGGTAAAACGAAATTTACAGTAATTCCCGTCAGTGAGCAAGATTTCGAAAGCGAGTTGGTGGAAAATAAGTTGGACGTTAGTTGTCAAGAGTTGGTCGACACGCTGCAACGCGAGTACGACGCGAAAACGCCGATCAAAGAATACGCAGAAGAAATACCTAGCCGACGGATGGGCGAATCGGAAGAGCAAGAGGCTGCTTTGAAGGAAGCAAAGCCGGACTCGCGTACCGAGATATCTTCCGGGGAGCAAACTCGCGACGAACCGATTAAGGAGGAAGACGCGTCTTTGCTTGGTAAAAAAACTTGCAAGACGGAAAGTAAAGCTTCAAAGACGGAGATCGAATTGAAATTGGAGGGAAGAGGAACGGTGTCGTTGAAAGTGAGCGAGAAGCCCGCAGAACAAGCCTCGCGAGAGGAAGAGGCGAGAGCAACAACGGCGACCGAGCTCGAGAAACCAGTGCGCATGGACGACGTATTGAAGGAATGGACCGAGGCTTATCTGTCGAAAATGAAACCGTTGGGCGACGATTATAAAAGGCATATGGAGAAAGGTACGGAGAAACACGACAAGCCCGTAAGATCCACGACAGTTCCTTCCGACACTTGTGCCTTTAAAATAAAAAAAGATGATCTCCCTAGTGTTGATTTAAGTGCACGTTACGCTATAACCGTTCTAGATCAGGTAGTTAAAAAAGAAATAGCCGAGGTGAAGGAGTCGTTAGAGGCGGCGAAGCAAGACCTGATAGAGGAATTAAGCGAAAATAGCGAAACTGTGATTCAAATAAAAGACTCTCCTTCGGAGTTCCGATTTAAACTGCAACCGGAATCCATCCCGAACGATTTACCATTTTTATACACGCCGTCGTTCTCTGAACAAACGCATGAATCGGACATCGAAGCGAGAGCGATCAAGAGCGAATCACCGATCGACAAGTCAATGCCGTACGAAATGAAAGACAGCACCGAAAGTAAAATGGAGATAGAAGAATCGACTTCTAGTAGTATCGAGGAGCCGATACATTCGATATATCCGATACATCCGATAGATCCGACGCAAGGTGACACACCTGTGATCAAAACCGAAAAGTCTGACGACGTAGAGACTGCTGCGATAACCGTCCACGAAGATACGAAAGACGACGAGGAGGAGGAATATCCTAGCCCTGTGCCTGCTAGTAGGTCAGGTTCAGATATAGACAATAAAGACGAAAGTTCTTCTTTGGCTTTGCCACGTCCAGTGCTGAGAAGGCGGCAGAAACCCGGCAGTCGAAGCTGCAAACGCGTCACCTCCGACAGCGACGCGGATCTTGGCTCTAGTTCTGGCGAAAGTAGCAATTATCAGTCTTGCGACTACGAGATCGGCAGTGGTAGCCGACCTAGCTCTTCCGACGTGGAAGCTTTGCAATCCTGCGGCGTACCCTCGGCAACCGCTTCCGAATACGAAACCGCGATGATGTCTATCGAGCATTCATCCTCTTCGAAACCAACCTCGCAGGAGTATCATACCGCGGCGACGACGATGAGCTCGCGCGAGTCTATGAAATCTCTGACTTCTTTGAGCTCCGGTCACCTCGGTAGCATCGACAGTACCAGCGAGTTGTCGGAAACGTTGGTGCCTTCTGAAACTGACGCGGAGAAACAAGAGGCGGAAGAACAGCTCGACGACGTTTTGGACGAAGAGCACACCGAACAGTCGCTGGATTCCTCGGGCAGCGACATGCCAATCGACGAACAGATAGATAACATTTACAGCGATATACCTTGTCGTATGAAGCGATCGTCGGAAATGATATTTCCGCAAATGCTGGATGATGCTGTTGCTGGTACTGCTGCCGCTTCTGTTACCACTACCACCACCGCCGCCGCCGCCGCCGCCGCCGCCGCCACCGCCGCCACCACCACCACCGCCGTCGTCGAAGGTGAACGCGGAACGGAAGAAGCGGTAAATTTGGCGGTGGCAAGGGAAGACGCGAAGGGGATTGATTTCGCTACGTCCACGTTCACAACGACACCTGGTACGCTTCAATCTGTAGATATAATGACATCACGGGTTTCCGAAGACGGTGTACAGAGCGTGTGTACCCAAGTGATCTCTACTCAAGCTACGCCCGAGGCCGAGTTGAAATCCGAAATGGAAAGAGTTGAGAGCGAAACTTTTAACACGGAGATAGCCGAAATGGCCGAGATGACCGAAAAGGAGGCCGTCTTTGAACGGACTTTGGACGTGCCGGACGTGATAGAGTCCGAGCTTTTCGAACAAAAGTATTACGTCGCGGCAGGAGTATCGAGCGAAAGCCCTGAAATGTCCGTGCAAACGTCAACAGCGTCGATGATGCAACAGCAGGCAAGCATGTCGACGTCCTCGATATCGGGCGTGTCGATCGACACGGTCGTAGGAAAAGAGAAATCGGATCGTCATTCGCCGGATAGCGACTCTTTCGAGATGGTTGACAAGCCCGATATTATCGATGACTTCGTAGTGATAGAGGAGGTCGGCAGAGAGGCTGAAGAATACGATTCCGAAGGTAAGAGCATACGCATCAGCGCTGTACCGCAAGCGAGTAGCAAACAGTACGATCGGGATCTCGAGAATCTTGTTCTAACAGAGAACAAAGAAGGCACGCAAGTCTCGACCAGTCAAACGTCAACAACGAAGAACAACGAATTGTTCGACTTCGAATCGGAGGAAAGCCCGCCGCAAGTTTCGAACGACGATCAGTATTCCCAGTCGTATTCCGAGGACGAAGAGCAGTACGAAGGAGGGAAAAAATGGATAGAGATGCAATTTCACGCGGATCCTCGAGTCTACGACATCGAGTACGATCGGGGTCCCCTCGAGGATATAAAAGAGGAGGAAGTCACCGATTTCGAAGCTGGCAGTAGCAGATTTGGAAGTTTGGGCAGTCACAAAGAATCGATAGGCAGCGTGGGCAGTATGCGCGGCAGCTTTGGTAGTACCCCTGACTACGACGTGTTGGCTGGTAAAAAGTACTTCACCAGGCCGTCCGATCACGACAACGTCTCGTTGAGCTCGTTGCAGGAATTCGAACGTTTAGAGAGCGTTGTCGCCGCGGAGAATTCGCGAAAATTACAGTGCGGCTCGCACGATTCCGTCAATAACGGTAGTCTTCCAAGGAGGTACGTGACTAGCCGATCCGGCCACGGTGACGACATCTCGTTGTCCTCGTTGAAGGATTTTGAAGGGCTGGAGAAGGCCTGCAGGGAAGCACATTTGATCGAGTTGCGCGCCAGAGAGGAGGAAGATTTACTGGAACACGAAAGCCCTGAGAACAAGTACAAATTGGAGAGTTTACCGCGGACGAGGGTCGACACGAGTACGGCTGGCTCGTTCAACGCGAGCACGTCTGGCTCGGACGATTACGAGAAGCGGATCAAAGAGATTGACGAGATCATACGCATAGCTCAGTCGAACGTGGAAAAATTTGATCGGCAGGATGACACGACTGAAGACATTTCGCAGATCGAGATCACGGACGTTGAGAGAGGAGCTGCGACTCAAACCGGTGTGCAATCTGTTGCAAAGCTAGAAGAATCGGAAACCGTACCTCTTCCGGAGAGCAACCGGGAGAGCAATCTCATGGAAACCAGTACGGACTCTCTTGAGCTCGAAGATAACATCGACAAGAAGCATCACCCATTGTGTCGAAGTTCCGATTCGTTGGAGATGAAAACTACGCTGGACTTTCCTTCGTTGAGTTCCGATTCGTTGAACAACGTACGAGATGCGAAAGAGATGCAGTCGGACGTGGCCGAACATGCAACTAACGTTAGGCGTATCTCTTCCGATTCTCTGGATATGCCTTTGCTCGAGCAACAAGATGCCGAAGGTGGTGAGAGGCGAAGCAACGAAGATGATCGTTCGGATGGCGTCACGTCGGATAATTCTTTAGAACGAAGATCGGAAAGGGCGGAAACTGAGACGAGTGATGATAAAATGAGGACAACACCAAGCACCAACACGTAGGAATATCTCCGTAGGTATGTAAATATTATTTTACTTTACTATCTACTCTTTCTATCTATTCTTTTCTCTAGGTACTTGTACCTGCATCGTACCTGAAACGTGTACGTACGTGTATTGAAAAGATTATTTCAGAGATCGTAGTTGTTCGGTAGTGATCATTCCAGACATCTGGGTACTGCCGTGATTTGTCAAACCGTTGCCGTTTAGTCAAACTTAACAAAAATATCAACAAAAAGATCAACGTTATTACCTGTTATTTATCACCTGCTAATTATACGTATTATTGGCTGCATACGCTTGTACGTTTGTTTTGTAAACTCGTTGTCTCTCGTTACAGGTAGTGGACCATCAAAGTAAATTTGTTACAACGCCGGTTCTCGAGGTTACAACGATGCATTATCGAGCCAGTTCAAATGCTTCATCTACACAACATAATATGAAAAATGATGTACTAAAGAGATACTTGAGCGTTGTGCATATGCAAGATATTACATGCATTTACCTTTGTTTTATGCGATATTTTATAAGACCCTACTTGTTTTACGATGCTTGAGTCGAATAGTTATCTAATATTGAAATGATTAGAATTGTTATCAAATTGAGAGATAGAGATACGAATGACGCTTACTTATTTCGTATAAAATCTATACCAGAATCTAATTGCTTTCGATTTACTTGTTTAGATAATTGCCAATGTCATGCTTCATTGTTCACGATTGTTTGTAGTAATTAAGTTCGCGTTGCAAAATTGTGCATAATTTTTAAATGTTATTTATGTATGTTCTACCATACTTGTATGATACTACAGGTAAAGTATACATGTAAAGTGTCATGTTTTGTAAATTCTCAATTATAACGTGTCTTTGTGACTACGCTTTCTTAAGGTGTTGACAGTTATGAACACTTTATATTCGATACTGATTTTCAGAAATGTTTACGAGCTCTAATACTCGTTAATTAATTGCAAGTGTTCACGACAGAACAAATATATTAATTGAATAGAAAATTTTATATACAAATCGTAATGTTTAAGATATTAGGAAGAAACTATCGAGAGAGTGCATTCTCTAATTATTAATATACATACATATGATGCGTATGTGCAAATGTTGTAGACATTTTTTGTATGTGAAAATCTCAACCAATTACGGAATTTTGCTTTTATCTACGTTGACGCTGACTTGATTCTATCGTTCACGATAGATATTTTACCGATTGTGCGAACTTTATGTTACGTCAAAATTTTAATGCCTTTCGTCTCTGTCTTCATAATCTGTTTCTTCTTTTATCGATGAAAATATAAATCTATACAAACGAAATGATATCGTTTTATTGAAATCCCAATGTATGTATATCGCGATTGATAGTTGAGCACTTGGATAATACGCGTATACTACGATTTCATATCTATTTATTTCGTACGACTTTAATTATGCAATAATTAATTTGTCTATTTTGTATGTAATTCAAATATAATAAGTTACGTACAAAATACAGCAGAATCGTACGCGCAAATAATAAAATATTCTCGTTATTATGGAACAATATTTATTTCGTGTAAATAAAAATAATAAGAGAACAATAAGAAAATCCAATTCTTTTGTCTATTTTGTCTATTGAATTCAAATAATCGAAGAAACCTGTAGGAAATTGCATCCATTCGATCGAAGGACTGAACAAAGCCGATGACGTAAGTTCATCGTCTGTCAAATAAAAATCTGATTATGAATTAAATTTTCGTAAATTTTGTTTACAATATTTTTCACGTATGATCTTCTTAATTACTGTAGTCATAAAGTATTATTCTATTTTCTCGTTGTTTATAGAAAATGTTTTACTTGACCTTTTACCATACATACCTGCTCCTAATCAATATATCATATAGAAGACGCATTATCATATGTTTTTCCTTTAATAGATCTTTATTGTTTGTAAAAACCTTTTTATACATACATATAGATATGTATGTATAAAATAAATGTAATTAGCTTCTTATTTACATAACCGTAAATATCGAAGAATTTGTGTTACATTAATTATACATGTATATGTATCTACTTAATGAATATTTAATTTCTATATTTCAAGATGTTCATTGTCTATGAAATTTGTATAATAACGATGTTAAATAACGTATTATTTATTAGACAAATGTGAATGTGGTAAAGTACTCGAGTACAAACATTTTCATCGTATAAAATTGCATTCGTTTCTCTGCTACTTTCTTGTATTTGTAAAATTTGATTTTGTTGTAAAAAGAAAATATAATATCCAAATGCAACACGAAATTACATATCCATAACACATGTACAAATTTATCGAATTACATATTGTCGAGAAAATTAAATAAACGAGGCATCGGACAAATTCTACGATACTAGCATATGTCGACTTGTCGAATAATAAACCAATGACGGTAAGAGCAAGCAAATTATTAATAAGGATAAATCCTGATGATACGGTCCTCAAATCCTGTAAAGGAAAGTTTGGTAATTATCTTTTTTTTATCCATTATTTCAAATATTTCAAAAATATACATTGATGTAATACCTGAGAAACAAGATGTAAAAAGTAGCATTTCAAAGTATTTTTACGAGAATTTTTATAAATGAACCTCACCTGTGTTTTGTCATATATTAGAAGATGGTGATAAAGGATTAGGCAAAAGTGCACAATTATGTAAAAGTTTTGCCATAGTGACGTGTAATTGTCATATTTAATCCTAGATGTAACCTATTGGAAATAACGACAATGTTATTATTGCCGTAAACGTACTTTGAAATAAATATTGTACGTTCATATTTTATGGTTACGATTCAGTGTTTACGCGGTGAGGAAGACCATAGTAAAATCAAACCGGTTTACGTAGTCATGGTGATTCAAACTAGTAGATACTACTCATGTCATTTCAGCAGTCAGTTACTGTTACATGTATACCAATTACATAAGTTCATTAATATTCTTCAAAACAAATTATTTATTCTCAAATATTATTTAACGATACGTCAGACGTTTGCTGCGAGCTCATTCTATTTTCATACAGTCTATTTTCAACAATGCTATTGCATTTTTGCAATTTAATTCTTTTATCGTTATCAATTTTTTATGGCACATGTACATATATGTACATAGATAATATTGTAAATTAAGTTTGATAATGATAACACAGTAGCAATAACGCGACGCGACGTAATCCACGCGATAAATACGCATAAAGTACAAAACTTACGTTGATTTTACATTCATCTAGACCTAAGCGGGGACTACCTGGAAACCAGCTAGGACCTTTCCAGAAAACAGCCAACTTGTTCGTGAAAGTTGGTATTTGTATACTTTTTTGAATTAATTGTATAGTGTAAAATATCTATAACAATTTTTAAAATATTTTATTATTTATATATAATTACATGTACTTAAGTACTAGTATTTATATACTTATATATAAAATTGTAACGCGTATAAATAATTACTACAGGTGTAGATATAACTATGCCTTGGTCTCTAACTTTTATATCCAATTGAAAATACATATGATGTACGAACTAATTAGTCTATGTATTTGTTCGTAGAGGAGCAAACGCTCGTTAAAGCACAGATTTAACATGCTAAAGTATAGCTTTGAAATCATACCAATCGAATATATATTTGCATAACTAATTGTCAATTTACGCAACAGAGTGATTATGCATTTTATTAAATCTTAGATATGATCTAATTATGAAGAACAGTTACGTACATATGTATATACACAGTTTCTTACCTGTAAATACAAAGGATTAAAAGATTGAGGACTAACGACTAAGCCATAAATTATTTTTTCCTTTTCTTTTTCTTTCATAAATGTCCCAAACAATTTATCCCATATAATCAGCACACCACCGTAGTTTTTGTCCAGGCAATATAAATTGCAACCTATCCGAAACGTACAATAGTTGTAATTAACGATAATCTGCGTTGCGTATGCATATATTATATATCTAATAATATCGAATAACAATATCATTGTAATATTATATTTATACATAGTATAGAGTACAATGTACACACCATGATGTACACGATGATGTTTTGGCGTATTGAATATTAATTCTAACGGTCCAAGATCGTCAATGACAGTTGTATGAATCCATAGTTGATAAATTAAATTGAACTGATTATGCGCGATGAAATGCGATGGTGGTATAAATAGTGCAAGTGGTAAATACAACATCTGTAAACGGATCACACACATGTATCTCACAATTAGATAATAACATACCTATGCTGTTGAATAGTAGTTTTCCACATTTTACCGTTATTAAAGATATAATATATATGACTTTTTAATTTGAGACTTTTTAACTTGAGACGGTATTTTTAAAACATGAGTTACAATATGGGTGTACAATATAAAAATTTTATGAAGCATTATAATATATTATAAAATTTACGTGAAATTAGATATTTATTTGTAATTAATTTGAAATTCTTATATTGGTAAAATATATTTTAACTTAATCTTGGATAATTTAACTTGAAAATACTTAATAAGTATTAATCCTCAATGATAATTGAAAATACGATATTTCACGAAAATATAATTTACGAAGACACGGTTGAAAAAGTATCTCGTGAGAGAAAATCGTACGTTAATCCATTTCGCTTCTTCCACTTTGCTAACAACAAATTGACCTTCTACAAAAATTTTACATTAACAAGTGAGATAAAAAAATGAGAATAGCCTTGATTGTTGATACATTCTTTTGTCTATTGTTCTTGTTAGTTTATTTACGTATTAATAAAAAAAAGAAAAAAAAAAAAGAAAAGGAAAAACTCGCGATGTGGACGCAAATGTATAGATATAACATCGAATAACGCGCCCCACTTTTTTCATTTTGTAGCGTGGATCGTGTACCTACGTATGTACAGAATCTCGTATATGTAGGCGTGTGTATATATATATATATATATATATATATATATATATATGTATATATGTACGTAACATGAGCGATACTTACGAAGTTACACCAGTGTTGCAAAACAGATTGGCGCAGTCCGACCGCGAGATTGAATTCTTCGCTGCTATGATGTACTTGATGCTGAGCCCACAAAAAGTGTATCTCTGTAAACGGGCGAGAAACGCTATAAATTTGTCAAGTAAAGGATCAACAATCACACACATGGTTGGATAGGAATTTAACCGTGGTTACTGCGGTGAACCCAATAGTAACAGAAATCCACCCCTACGGCAGTGATACACCAAGTCCATGCTGAGTCCCAAGACAGATTCCACCAGCGGTATCTCTCGTAAATTACGATGTACGCGTAATACTCGGCACCACGGAAGAAAATACTGCAATGTTCCGTTGAAGATATTAGTAAAAATTACATTCAAGCGATAGAAATGTTTGCAATAATGTCATTAAGAAGCTAAAGAAGCTAAGTCAATAGGCATTACATCTACGTACATATGTATATCGTATGATAATTATGAAGCAATTGGTAATTCCTAAAGCAACGCGCATAAACGTGATCTCTTTTCAGTCTTTATAACTTTTATGATCTATTAAATAGAAATTTTACAATTGCATTTATTTTTGTAGTAATGATATGATATACATGTAAAAATAAATATTTTTTTAAACGGAAAAAGCGATAGCTAATAAACGTACGAGTAGTTGGAAAATAAAAATGAATAATAAGAACTAAAGTGATAAAACGTTACCTATGCTTACCGGCTAGTTTCATAAAATATCCAGTGGGATAAGGATGTCACTTGATCGTTTAAACGAAATCTCTTTTTCTTAGATAATAATATAATTTGCTCCAATATGATAAGAACCAAAAATGGTAACCATACCTATGTATATATTTATTTTATCTTAATTGATATAATGTCTGTGTTTGATTATCTTATCGGTATGAAATGATTCGTATAAATTACACGAATATAAACAACTTTGCAGAAACAAAAGATAAACAAGTACGTACGTTTCGCTTTCTTGTATCTCTGTTTTAATATGGTTGTTTCATAATGAAAACATATATTGTTGAGTATATTTGTATTGATTACTTAATATACAAATATTCAATTGCCAACTAGTGAAAACTAATAAAAATTAAAAGATAAGAAATCGACTAAAATCTATTTAAAGGGAGAAATTAAAACATAAGAATAAGTATTAAGAACAAATAAGAAAAGATATGGAAATTGAATACAACATTTTATTATTTCTTATCCTCTTAACGTTTCATAATACCAAAGAGGTGATGTTACTTGTAATAATTGTAATACATTTATTACACACATACAGACGCGTGCGTATATGTACATATGCATTTGCTTACTACATTCATTAATAAGAATGAATGTAGTATATGATGAATGAAATCTGATAAATTATTTCTAACATAAATATAGAGTGAGAAATGAAAAGCAGAAAGAGAATATTAAGATATAGGATATTTTTAACAGAGCGTTGATTATAAAAGAAATTTGTGTTGTGTAGTTACCTGCTGCTGATAATCGGGAACTTGATGCGGGAATTCGAAAACTGTTTCATAGGGGTCAACGAGATACCAAAGTTTCCCTGTGTGTTTTAACTGATCGAGCAAATCAATATTTGAAATATTCATTTTCGTTCGTTGATATAGCAGTGTTGCACGTACATAAATGTTCAAATAATTCCTGTTTAATTACGAAACAAAGTGGTAAGTCCAGTGAAGCACTATAACACCATCCGATTCTCTCTTAGTCATCGAACTGAGCGCACGTATCGTTTATATATGTATGTAAGTTCAAGCTAACCGAGGACACGTGAGTATGCGCGCGCGATGTATCTTTCACGGCCGTACGTGGTAAAGGCGCGACAATGAAGATATGATAGCATTTTATTCAAATTAAACTGTGCTTTAACATATCAATACATACTTGCAAAAGTAAAAATTCGAGGAAATTCGTATAGGAATTTTCATTTTCATTTTACAGCATATCGTATCTTAATTGTACCGATTATGTGTTATTTATTTAATACAGACAATTACATGTGCATGTATGTATCTAAATATATACATATATCTAAATTTTAAAGTAAGACATTGTCAAATAGAGTGACATTAAAGTATAATACTTTCTTCTCTTATGTTTTTTTTCTGTAATAGTTTTTTCTCCTATCTATGTTTGAGTGAATTTATTATGCTTTATTTTTTATCAAAAAACTGTATACATAACATAATATAACATACATACATAAGTGTAATTATTTAGTAATTAATATATTAATATATTACTACATGAATTTTTAACTAAATTTAATCATTAACTAAAATGTAACAATGTAAGTACAATAAAAGTAATAACGAAAAGATTTATGCAGCTTTAAATAAAGAATTGAATTATTCAAAATTTGCACTTTTGTACGAGATTCTTTGGAAATTACAAGTCAATAAATATAGAATATTCAATTAATGTAACTTTTTAGTACCTAACATTTTGAACTTTTGAAAATAAAAGGAGAAAGACGAGAAGCTTGATCGAATTTTTGAATAAGTTCCTATTCTTCCGTGTAATCGATATTACAAGCAGATATCATAAAAGATACGTTGGAAGAATTTATAAAAGTGGGAAACCGCATGATACACCACTGTATGCGAACCTTCAGTATGCCAGACGCTGCATTGGCGGCAGACAGGGTGTTTCATAACGCGCATCAATTATTCGCACAACAGTGGATAAACTAATAAATGATACTATTGCTGTTGGTGAAATTTCTTTTACATTTCGAATGTCAAATTTTACTTTTATATATCAATATTTCAATCGATTTTGTAAAATATACATATGTATACTATAAAGCGTCGACATTTGTATGCGTCCTATTTAATTGTTATAAAATTGCTGCACGTTTAAAAATATTCCATAAACTTGGAAAAATGGAAAAAATGAAAAGTATATATACATTTGGAAAAATGTATATTTTGAACTTTGTTCTAAAACTGATTTTAAGTAAAGAATAATATGTATATGCTGTAACACTTTACGTTTTTAGAATACGCTAATATGTTGAAAATATACTAACAATAATAAATCGATATTTACAAAGTTTTATTAGGTTCAAGCATATTTCAAGTTATATCACATTTATTATGTTTACTGTGGAATAACAAAATATTGATAAATTTCTTTTAAATTTGTTAAACTTTGGTATATTTTTAAATAAACAATAAGAACAATTGAAAGAATTCATTTGGTACTGTACATAACTGTACCTTATTGTGCGCACATATCAAACAAATGTTTTCTTTTATTTAATTTCACTGATTTGAAACATTCGAATGACAATTTTAAATTGTTTTGTAAATATTTTTGTTACTTATCTATATATTTATTTTTCAATCATATTAAATAATATCAAGTAAATAAAATTTCAATATTATCTATTACCTTGCACAAATAGATACACATATATGTATATACATATACATATGTATAAATATACTTATATAAATAATATTACACATTAAATAATACGTTGAAAATAATAGATTTAAAGTCACTGTTTGTGGTAGTTTATTACATTTTTTTTCCAAACTAAACAAATTTACTGTGTCCTCAGTTTTAAGTAACAAGTAAATACAAACTGTACAAATACACAGGAGATATATCATCGGCTTAATATAAGTATACATACATATATACATGAAGACGACAGACATGGAGTAATAACATCTGGCTAATAACATATACCAATAATACGATTGTTACAAATTTGCATCAATACATTTTTATTTAAGCTTTTAAAATTTTATTAATCAAAATTTCAAAAAAGCAATTGATTTTTTATTAATTTTTTTTTTTAATTACGTGTTCCAAACGTATCAGATATATCAAGATATTTGCGTAAACATTTATGATATTATTATTTATATAAGTGCTTTACTTGCAACAGATGCTCAAGGCGTTCATCTATTATCAGACAGCCGTTCAATTCTTTTAATTAATTATGTCATTGACATATTTTTTAAGCTGGATTACGTATTCGTATTTACCTACATACATATCGATTAGTGCAAAAAAAAAAAGATATTTAATTCCATTAAAAAAAAATATAAAAAATATTCCTTGAAAATTCTAAATGTGGAGGGAAGAATCATATTTGTCGCTTTTGAATGAAATAACTTTTTTACTAACATTATTTTGTATCGGCAAGACTAAAAAGAAAATATGACAAGATAAAAAACATACGAACAAGATATGGTCTTTATATGTACACATACAACCTTAAGTTGCATAGTATAGGATAAGATATACAAATAATAAGTGAAACTTTGATAACTTAGTGAGTGATTATTTTAGCGAAAATTGGTTCATACAAATATTGTGCCCTGGTCGCATAATACAGTATTGGAGCTTTTCTGACTGCGTGCCTATGTTTAAGTCTATGTATTTTTTGATATTTCGACGTTATCCCCTGTTTTCTAAATAGAAATTTAATTTTTTCTTGTATCAGCTATTTCAGCGATTGAAACAATCAATTAAAATAATAAATTAAATAATTACGAAATTTTTTAAAAATTCAACAGAAATAGATTTTTTTCTCTCTCTTTCTATCTAAGGAAAGACGATTTATTATATATACCTATGTGTATAGATATATACAGTAGATATGCACATATTTAATAAGATTTATAACATAGAGTGCATAAGAGATTATCACTTTATGAATGTTTTAGGTTTTTAATTACATCTAAATAGATTCATATGTACACATATCAACATTTTTATTATTGTTATTATTATTATCATTATTACTATTACTATTATCATTATTACTGTTATTATTATTATTACTATCATCATTATTATTATTATTATTGTTATTATTATTATTATACATTTATATCTCGGATCTTTCATAATTTTAATAAAATAAAATCGTCATTTCTCATTTCGACTGAGATTCGTTTCATGATCATTTTCTAATGTATATATGTATATTGTCTGAATTTTTATAGTATTTATTTCTGTTTAAAAAATCGAAGAACAATCGCTTTGAACAATACAAATAATAGAAAAGTTCATACGACATTCAATCTTTTTTAAAACAGAAAAAAGATGTTAAGGTCATATTAAAATGATACGTTATATTATATGCCTCATTTTTCACTTTATTTCCATTTGCTATTGTTTCAATTCTTCTGTATTTGAATTAAATTGTACTTACATGTGGATATCAATATTAATCGCATCACATGTTGATAGTAATCGAGATCATGACCCTGCTAATATTGTCAAACAGAAATACATATCATATTGCTTATCTTTAAAAGTACGTAGTGTGTGATATAATTTTTACTATTCAATCTACTTCAAAATTTTTTTTTTTAATAAATTATTATTAACTTTGTTGAAATAGGAGAAATTATTCAGAACCAGAAGAAAATCATATTTTGTTCTCGACTGTGCCTGTGCCTTTTGTTTGTCGCACAATATAAATCTATTCTTGTCCCACACTTCTTAACATCTTTATCTACGAAAAGCTACATACTGTCATCTATCGGTGACTTTTGGACTAAAGTCTATTACCGACTTCGATCGATATGTGTTTTGCCATTTATTGGATTTCCCATTTTTTCTTTTTAGTTCTAAAGAGAACTGAGAAATATGTAGCTGGCAGTACTAAACAAGGCGCGATAAGGAATATTGATTAATTCCACCATTTCATCTCAATGTCTATGAATTGATTAAATTTTCAATTGGAAAGTAAATTAATTTTTTTGAAAATTTGTAGACTTTCGTAACTAAATCTGTTTAATTGAAATTTCAGACCCAATTTTTTTTTAAGTAAAAAAACGTGTTTCATCACTCGCATTCTAACATGATTATAAATGTTTAATTATATATTAAAAATAAATTAATTTTTTTTATTGTTTGTAATAAATTATGTAAACTATTTTCGAACTGCGCCAGCTATAATCTCTGTATAGATGAACAGAATATATTGAAAAATGAGATTATTTATTGTAGAATTATTGTACATTTTAAATAATATTTAACGCTACTAATTGTAAATTATGTGAAAAATTGTTAACAAATTAACTACTTGTGGATATATTTTCTTCTTTCTTGATTCCTATTCCATTTTATATTTTATGTTCATAATTAGTATTCAGCTTTGTGCAATATATATTTTGCGCGGGAATATTTGAATTTTAAAAGGAATTTTGAATTGCAGGAATTTTTTTAATTGTCAAGAATTTTACATAGTTTACATACGTTATTTACAGTGTAAGTTCAATTTCTATAAAAAAGTCACAAATTTTCTTTGAATAAGTCATTGTGAACATCCAAGGTTATATTGATTCAGTCAGAATATTACAACTTTGTAATTATCGATCATTTTAATAAATGATGAATCATTATCGTGTAA
This sequence comes from Melipona beecheii, assembly GCA_032399605.1. Classification (NCBI taxonomy): domain Eukaryota; kingdom Metazoa; phylum Arthropoda; class Insecta; order Hymenoptera; family Apidae; genus Melipona; species Melipona beecheii. The sequence goes on from JAUCMO010000280.1 coordinate 126,790, forward strand.
CTTACACTTACGTGTTCGTAATATTTTCGATCAATTTCCACTACGTAAATGAAATAAGTATTATAAATAAAAAATATACGGCGAGAAGGAATGATTATATTTATGTAATGAGTCGAACAAGCTGCGCAATATCACACGTTCATTCAGATCATTCTTGGTTATATTTTAATTAAATGAATTCGTCTATGACTTCATTCTATGAAAAATAGTTGATTATTTGGTTTACGGTGTTAACAATTATATATACAGATGAACCCACTTATAAATCGCGCAGTTTTTACTAACAAACGATTGTCATTTGATTATTTCATACGACAATTTCGACTATCATCTCAAAAACATGGTTATCGCTGTAAGTTTTGTTTTTTGCTTTAGCTTCAAAAAATAACGAGACAGTTTATAATTATGCTTTTTGTACAAGTATTTTATAATAATGAATTTTTTTCTACATAGTCTCGTTACTTATGTATTTGTTGATATACTCGTTTAGGTAGGAGAAAAGTTACCTACAATTGATCTTTTTGAAGATTCTCCCGCAAATAAAGTAAATCTTGGCAAAATTGCTGCTGGGAAAAAAATTGTAGTTTTTGGAGTGCCAGGTGCATTCACACCAGGATGTTCAAAGGTATAAGTAATCTTTTTTATTTAAAAGTTAATTTGATGTATCGAATGTATTCTATTTGATGCAATTATATAAAATATTATTTAACAAAATGCAGTAATTATTCTTACTTAGCTAAAAAAGAATTATAAATATAATCGAATAAACGAAGAAACAAATTTTACTAAATTTATATAGTGTTAGTAAATATTAGTCAAATTTTATTCAAATCAGAATAATTGATGAAGAAATATATACTTTGTGTACATAAAATCAAGATGTTTGTTTAATAAAGATCTATTTGAATATTTTGAAACAGAAAAGAAAGATATTGTGTTTAAAAATTTATAATATTATTTTAGACACATCTTCCTGGTTATATACAAAAAAGCTGATGAATTAAAAATCTAAAGGAGTTGCAGAAATCTTTTGTATTTCTGTAAATGATCCGTTTGTAATGGCAGCATGGGGGTAAAGAACATGGAGCAGAAGGCAAAAGTAATATTATATTTGATTGATATTATATATTTTAGAAGTAACTTTGTTTTATATAAGAAGTAACAATTGGAAGTATATTACACTTTTTCATGTAGGTGAATTATGCTGGCAGATCCTGCAGCTCAGTTTACAGATGCATTGAGCTATCTGTAGATTTACCAGTATTGGGTGGAAAAAAAGAAAATCCATATTCTATGATTCTTGAAGATGGAATAGTTAAAGAGTTGAATGTTGAGCCTGATAATACAGGCCTTTCTTGTTCCTTGGTAAAAAAATATTAAACTTTAAAAATATACTCTATTGAGTATTATCTAGTAATTTCTCGAAATTAATAATTTTTTTGATTAATTTATAAATTCTGTCATGTGTGCATAAAATAAAACGCATTATTCATTACACAATATTAAAATTTGTTAAATAAAAATATTATATATACCTGTATTTCATATACTTGTAATATGTTTTATTTCATGTCTATTATCTCAGATGTTTTTGATTCTTAAATATTATTAAATGCTTATGAAATTAAAACAAAAAATACTTTTTTTGAAAATAATATATTTTTACTCATGTAATAAAATAACATCAACTCGTTTGTCGATCTCAATCAACTCGTAAATATAAAATTATAATTAAAAAATTTTTACAATTATTATATCTGAACTAAAATGTATAATCTTTAATAATACTTTTTAAAAATATATTCATAATGAATGTATGAAATTCATATTATAAAATGTAACTCAACATTGTGTATGTGTGTGTATGTGTGTGCGTGTGTGTATTACACATATTATTATTATAACTTATTATTTAATTATATATTTGTATTTCATGGAAAAGTGAATATGCTGACAGCATTTCGTCGCTATCTTCACAGCAGTTAGAAGACCAATTGTTGACGTATAATGCTTGTTTGTGTTGGAAAGTTTATGGCGCCAATTATGCCACTTCGCTGTTATTTGTGAGATTTTTTAAATATTTTAAAAATGCCGGCTTTTTTAAAGCATATACTGAAGTAGAGAACTTTTAAGTCTTACAAAGGGGAAGCTTATTATAGGACCTTTAAAATCGTTTACTGCTGCTGTTGGACCAAAATGGATCTGGTGGTTATGTTCTATTACGATGGTACGAAATATTCTAATAATTTCAGATTTATCATGCTTCCTTTTAATATAGGGAAATCTAATTTCATGGATGCAATTAGTTTTGTCAGCGGAGAAAAACAAGTAGTTTACGTAAAACGGTTTAGTGAGTTGATACATGGAGCTTCAATAGGAATGCCAGTTGCTCAAGGTATTTTTGATCTTTACATTAAAATGTTATTTTAAGATCATTTCAAGAAGAATTTTCATAATATAGTACAGTGTATATTTTAATGTTTGTTTTAATATTACACAGTGTACATTAATATATTTTGTTTTAAATCATTTTAAATAAATAATCTTTCATTAATATAAATTACAAATTAATTATTACTACTAAAGATATTTTTATTTTTACTTATAAAATAAATTTTTAAATATCAAAGTTTTAATTTCTAAGTATTTGGTTGAATTTGTTAAAAGAAACTGAATCTTTTAATTTTGAAAAGAGAAGCAATGTAAAATTAATATGTAATTTTATTATACATACTTACTACAAATTTTTTAATAAATATTTTACTTTTTAAAAATATATAGTAATTTTCTTTTTTTTGTACATGTTTCTCATGAACCCTTTAATAAGGATAAAATTTTGACTACAATTTATTTTAAAGAATACAAAAAATTATTGTACTTGAGTTTGTTTTTTTAGATTGTTAATGATTGTTTAATTATTAATAATGGTTTAATAATTCAAAACAAATTAATTTAAACTCCTTTCCTTTCTCACATTTATAAGCTGTCTGTAAAAGATAAAAACAATATGATTTTTTTTAAAGAAATTTATTATTTACATTTTATTAATATGTAAAGAGTAAGCTAAAAAATCAATATTATAAAATTAATATAGTAATGTAATAGATAAAAGTTAAATGTTTAGATATATGATATATCTTATACAATCACTACAATTACTATAAATTACAGTGCATCTAACTGCAGTATTTGAATTAGAAGATGGAATGAAAAGTTTTATGCCTGTAAGGTTCAACCTCAAAAAACATGAAATAACAATGTAAGTTTTATGTATTTTTTTAAATTACCTTAATTACAAATTTTATTTTAAGTGAAAATTTTTAACAAGAGATTAAAAAATTTTTGTGTAATTAGGTAGTTACAAAATATCTCAATGAGCTAGAGCAACTTTAGTATTAATGTCAAAGCAAAGAATTTCCTTTGTATTTCAAGGAGCTGTAGAGTTAATAAAGGTGAAAATCCAAAAAGAACGTACTGCACTTTTCAATTAGTAATTCTGGTGTACAAAGGCAGAATAGGAAAGGTAACTTATATACATTAAATTATAGATACAAGATATATATTATTTTTATATTTTTTTTATATCTTTTTATGCAATATTATTCAGTAATATTATTAAACTTAATAATTAACTTTGATCTTATAGGATACTATTTGAAAGTGAAGTGAATCTAGATAAACCCTCGTGATAAATTTGTCACAATTATTACTAGATTTTTATTTTTATAGATTGAGAACAGAAAATGTTGAAAGCAGAAGAGGAAACTCAGTTTTCATACCAAAAAAGAAAGGTATTGCTGCTGAAAGAAAAAGAAGCAAAATTGGAAAAAAGAAGAAGCTGAAAAATATCAACGTTTAAAGGAAGAATATGTAAGTCATTTTTCAATCATTTTATGTTAAAATAAATTGCACAACGTACACATCTATTATTGAATCAATTTTAAATAATTTGTAGATAGAAAAAACATGTATGGAGCTTCAATTATTTCGCTTATTTCATAATGAAAAAGAGAACTAGAAGTTTCACAGAAAAGAAACAACATGAGATAGAAAAATTAAAAAGAAAAAGGAGAAGGCAGAAGAATTATTAAAGGAGAAAAGAAAGAAGCTGGGAAATTAAAGAGATCTTGCTAAAATAGAACAGGATATCAGAGAAGTAGAGGTTGAAATAACAAAGAAAAAGACTCTACATTCATCAAAAAGCAAAAGAAAAGCTGCACATATGCAAAAAAAGTAGAATCAGCTCGGAAGTCATTAGCTCAAGACGTATTGCAGATGAAGCTCACAAAAGATATACATGAACTTCCAAGAAGAATCATGACAAGTAGAAGAAGCTAGCTAGCTTATGAAGCAAGTATTGCTGACAATCACAATTACAAAGGAAGAGATGTACAACTTGAAGATGAAATATGTAAGAATTTCAAAAAGATTTATTTATAATGATATTTCTGTTAAAAAATGTCACTGTAATAATTATAATATTAACATTAAGGTTAGAGAATACAATCGCTTGAAAGAGGAAGCAGGTAAACAATCAGCAAGATATTTTACAACTTCGATTCGCATCAATCGGAACAAAAATCTGACAAGATAGACTTGATAATGAAGGAAGAAAAAAAAGACAGAAATAGAGAATAAACACAAACAGAAAGGCGCGAGATGAAGCTCTTAAAAGCAGAAAAAATTAGAAGAACATATAAGAACGTCAGAAGCCGCTTTAGAGGATCAAAAAATTGCGAGCTGGATTCTACAGTCTGGACGTTGGTACGTCAAAAGATAAAATACAAAAACCTGGGCGAGAATTAGAGAGCATTTCAGAACAGTTAGGTGATGCAAAAGTTGATAAAATCATGAAGTATCAAGAACTAAAAAGAAAACTGAGATTGTAGAAAATTTTAAACGTCTTTTTCCTGGAGTAGTAAGTTACAAATTCAATATTTTATAAATTATTATTTTTACCAACAGTACAATATAATTGTATACTTATTATTGTTATTATTATTTCTTAGTATGATCGTATGTACAATATGTGTGAACCTATTCATAAAAGGTACAATGTTGCAATTACAAAAGTTCTTGGCAAATATATGGAAGTTATAGTTGCTGATACTGGAAAAACAGCCAGACAATGCATTCAGTATCTTAAAGAACAGTATCTTGAACCAGAAACATTTTCTTCCTCTTGATTACATCCAAGCAAAGCCATTAAAAGAAAGACTTAGGTATGTAATATCAAAATAATTTTTACAAATTGTTTAAATAATTCTTTTAAATATTTTTATGAGAGTCTATTTCAACTTTTAACATATTTTTTATACTTTTTTTTTTTTCGTGTAACAAATAAATATTAGAAAATACACAGTATTGTCTTTTGTGAAAATTAATTTTTTGATTTCTAATTATTCCATTTTTTTTACTATGTTTTTTCTTTTTTTCTTGTTTTAGAAATATACAGGAACCTAAAAAATGTAAAATTGTTATATGATGTATTACATTTTCACCTAAAGATAATATTAGAAGCAGTATTATTTGCTACAAATAATGCACTGTATGTGAAACACCTGAAGATGCAAATGTGCAGCTTAAGAAATGGACAAAAAAGCAAGATACGATGTATGTATGTAATAATTAATTTTTTTAAGGAGCACAATAATTACGTAATATATGCATGTAATTACAGTGTGTTGCATTAGATGACATTTTATCAAAAGCAGGAATTACATTGTGGTGGCAGCTTAGATCTTGCAAAAGAAAGCGAAAAGATGGGATGAGAAACAAATGTCTCACTAAAGGCACAAAAAGTAAGATATTTTAATTTCTATATACAGGCAAAACCTTGTATGAACTTAACAGAAGATAAATAGTTTATATAATTAGAGTTTGTAGCAGTTCAAATAAATGAATTCAAAGTAAGAATTTATTTAACCGGTATTGACTAAAATTTGATTAAATAAATTTTTTTTTCCATGTAGTTTACTTTTACATTCTGCAATTTTATTCAGTTGTAATATATTAAATATTGGTAGTAATATATAAAAATATTTTGTGAAAGTTAATAGAAGAGAGTTATGTGAATCTTTGAAAAAATCACGAAAAGAATCTGAATTAAATACAGTTAGCCCCAAATACGAGGATTGGAAACACGTTTAAAAATATAATAAAGTGATCTTAACTGCTACGGTAAACAATATAATTTATAATGTTGTATAATACTATATATTGTAATGCCAATATATAAGAGTAACAATAATATATTTTTTATCATCAATTTTCCAATATATATACCATAATTTCTATTAAATTATACTATTTTATTACAGCAAAAACAAATTTCGGAACTGGAACAGAGTTAGATGCTCTTCAGAACGAACTGAATATGTTTCGTGTATGTAGATTTTTTATATCTATTACGTAGCTATCTTAAGAATGTTTATTAAATTGATCCTTTACATATAGCCAACAATAGCTGCAATTGAAAAAACGATGGCCAGAGAGATCAAGAAATACAAAACATCAAAGAAAAATGAATAATGTTGAAGATGATGTATTTGCTAGCTTCTGTGAACAAATAGGGTGTGTCTACCACTGCCAATACGAAGAAAGGAATTACGGTATGTGTAGGTATTTAGTTTCATAAATATAATTAGTATAAATATATGTTTACTTTATTTTATATTAAGAATAGTGAAGAAAATATAAGAAAATAGAGAAAAATAATTTAACATTGATTCATCTATTTCAATATTTTTCAATTATACTTTTAGATCACAACAAGAAAAGAGCAAAAAAAAGAGAATGGAATTTGAAAATCAATGCAATCGCACTTTACACAATCAGATTTTGAGAAACAACGTGATACGGAAAGTGAGAATTTAACTTATGTATATATTTTTTTATAAAAATTTAACAGTTCTGGCTAAACGTTATGATATTTGGGCCTAATTTGCCAATGGAATCTGTTAATCACTTTCATGTAAAATTTCAGGCAACGTTTTACGGTGGGAACGGGCCGTTCAAGATGAAAGAAGATAAATTAGAATACCTCTCTCTGACTTGGAACCTCTGACAAAGTTTGATAAGCAGACGCCAGCAATACGTAACTGA
>JAUCMO010000281.1:0-26409 GCA_032399605.1 Melipona beecheii
GCCAGGCTCAGGGGCTCAGGCCAGGGCCTAGGGGCCAGGCCAGGCTTCCAGGCCAGGCTCAGGCCAGGCTCAGGCCAGGCTCAGGGGCCAGGCTCTGAGGCCAGGGCCTCCAGGCCAGGCTCCAGGCGCTAGGCCAGGCTCCAGGCCAGGGCTCTGGTGGGCCAGGGCTCAGGCTTCAGGCCAGGCCTCAGGCCAGGTCCGGCTGGGCTCCAGGCTAGGCCTTGTGCTTGAAAAGCCATGGGCTGTGGGCCAGGCCTAGGCCAGGCTCCAGGCCAGGCTCTAGGGCTAGGCCAGGCCAGGCTCCAGGCCAGGCTTCAGGCGGCCTCAGGCCAGGCTCTCAGGCCTAGGCTCAGGCCGCAGGCGCAGGCCAGGCTGGCTCCAGGCCAGGCTCTCAGGCCAGGCTCAGGCCACTTCCAGGCCAAGGGGCCTAGGCCAGGCCAGGGCCTGGTGCTGGCGCTGCTGGTGGGCCCAGGCCAGGCCCAGGGCCAGGCCAGGCCCCAGGGCCTCAGGCCAGCCCAGGCCAGGGCCCCAGGCTCGGGCCCAGGCCAGGCTGCAGCTGCCCAGGCCCAGGCCAGGCCCAGGCCTAGTGCCCAGGCTGCTGGCCTCAGGCCAGGGCCCAGGCCAGGGCCTCCAGGTGTGCCAGGCCAGGCTTGTGCCAGGCTCCAGGCCAGGGCCTGTGCTGCCCAGCCAGGCCAGGCCTCCAGGGCCAGGCTCCAGGGCCAGGCCCAGGCCAGGGCTCAGGCCAGTGGGCTTCCAGGCCAGGGCCTAGGCCAGGCCTCAGGCTCAGGCCAGGCCTCAGGCCAGGCCTCAGGCCAGGCTCAGGCCCAGGGGCCCAGGGCTCAGGCTCAGGCTAGGCCAGGCCTCAGGCCAGGCCCTGGGCCAGGGCTCAGGCCAGGCCTCAGGGGCCAGGCTCAGGCCAGGGCTCAGGCCAGGCTCAGGCTCAGGCCCAGGCCAGGCTGGTGGGCTCCAGGCCAGGGCCCAGGCCAGGCCCAGGCTCAGGCCCAGGCCAGGCCCAGGCCAGGCCCAGGCTAGTGGGGCCCCAGGCCAGGCCAGGCTCAGGGCCCAGGGCCTAGGCCCAGGCCAGGCCCCAGGCTCAGGCTCCCAGGCCAGGGCCCAGGCCAGGCCCAGGCCAGGCCCCAGGCCAGGCCCAGGCTGTGGGCCCAGGCCAGGCTCCAGGCCAGGGCCTCAGGCCAGGCTGGGCTCAGGCCCAGGCCAGGGCCTCCAGGCCAGGGCCCAGGCCAGGCCTGTGCCAGGCCTAGGCCAGGGCCAGGCCAGGGCCCAGGCTCAGGGGCCAGGCCCAGGCCAGGCCCTAGGCTGTGGGCCCAGGCTCAGGCGCCAGGCCAGGGCCTCAGGCCAGGGGCCTCAGGCCAGGGGCCCAGGCCAGGCTCAGGCCAGGGCCTCAGGCCAGGCCCAGGCTGGGCTCAGGCCAGGCCTCAGGCCAGGCTCAGGCCCAGGCTCCAGGCCAGGCCAGGGCTCAGGCCAGGCTCAGGCCTAGGCTGTGGCTCAGGCTCAGGCTGCCCAGGCCAGGCCTCAGGCCAGGGCCTAGTGCCAGGCCCAGGCCAGGCTCCAGGCTCAGGGCCAGGGCTCCAGGCCAGGCCTCCAGGCCAGGCCTGCAGGCCAGGCCTGTGCAGGCCTCAGGCCAGGGCTCCAGGCTGGTGGGGCCTCAGGCCAGGCCCAGGCCAGGCCCAGGCCCAGGCCAGGGGCCAGGCTCAGGCTCAGGCCTGCAGGCCAGGGCTCCAGGCCAGGCCTCAGGCCAGGCCCAGGCCAGGCTCAGGGCTCAGGCCAGGCTCCAGGCCAGGGGCCCAGGCTGTGGCCTAGGGGCCTGGGGCTCCAGGCCAGGGCCCAGGCCAGGCTCAGGCCAGGGCCTAGGCTCAGGCCAGGCCAGGCCCAGGGGCCCAGGCCAGGCCTCAGGCCAGGCTCCAGGCTGGTGGCCCAGGCCAGGCTCAGGCCAGGCTCCAGGCCAGGCTCCAGGCCAGGCCCAGGCCAGGGCCCAGGCCAGGCCCAGGCCAGGGCCTCAGGCCAGGCTCCAGGCCAGGGCCCAGGCCAGGCCCAGGCCAGGCCCCAGGCCAGGCCTCAGGCCAGGCCCAGGCCAGGCCTCCAGGCCAGGCCCAGGCCAGGGCCCCAGGCCAGGCCCAGGCTCAGGCCTCAGGCTGTAGGGCTCAGGCCAGGCTCAGGCCAGGCCCAGGCCAGGCTCAGGCCTCAGGCCAGGCCTCAGGCCAGGCCTCAGGCCCAGGGGCCTCAGGCCAGGCCCAGGCCAGGCCCAGGCCAGGCCCAGGCCAGGCTCCAGGCCAGGGCCCAGGCCAGGCCTAGGTGGCCTGAGGCTCAGGCCAGGCTCTGAGGCTCAGGCCAGGCCCTAGGCTGGTGGGGCCTCAGGCCAGGCCCAGGGGCCAGGGCTCCAGGCTGGGCAGGGCCCAGGCTCAGGGCCTCAGGCCAGGCTCCAGGCCAGGCCCAGGCCAGGGCTCCCAGGGGCCAGGCTCCAGGCCAGGCCTCAGGCCAGGGCCCTAGGCCAGGCTCGGGGCCCAGGCCAGGCTCAGGCCAGGGCCCAGGGGCCCAGGGCTCCAGGCTCAGGCCTCAGGCCAGGGCTCAGGGGCCAGGCCCAGGCCTGGGGCTCCAGGCCAGGCCCAGGCCAGGCTCCAGGCCAGGCCTCAGGCCAGGGCTCCAGGCCAGGGCTCCAGGCCAGGCCTCAGGCCAGGCCCAGGCTGGGCCAGGGCCCAGGCCAGGGCTCAGGCCAGGCCTCAGGCTCAGGCCCAGGCCAGGCCTAGGGCTCAGGGCCCAGGCCAGGCTCAGGCCAGGCCTCAGGGCCAGGGCCCTAGGCCAGGCTCCAGGCCAGGGGCTTCCAGGCCAGGCTCAGGCTGAGGGCTCAGGCCAGGCCTAGGCCAGGCCTCAGGCCAGGCTCCAGGCTGTAGGCTCCAGGGGGCCTGTAGGGCCTCAGGCCAGGCCTCAGGGGCCAGGGCCCAGGCCAGGCCCAGGGCCAGGCTCAGGCCAGGCTCCAGGCCAGGCCTCAGGCCAGGGCTCAGGCCAGGCTCCAGGCCAGGCTCTGCAGGCCAGGCTCCCAGGCTCAGGCCCAGGCCAGGCTCCAGGCTGCCAGGCCCAGGCCTTAGGCCAGGCCCAGGCTCAGGCCTGCAGGCCAGGCCCAGGCTCAGGGCCCAGGCCAGGGCCTCAGGCCAGGCCCAGGGCTGTGGGCTCCAGGCTCAGGCCCAGGGGCCAGGCCTAGGCCAGGCCCCAGGCCAGGCCCAGGCTAGGCTCAGGCCAGGCCCAGGCCAGGCCCAGGCCAGGCCAGGGCCCCAGGCCAGGGCCCAGGCTCAGGCTCCAGGCCAGGCCTAGGCCCAGGCTCAGGGGCTCCAGGCCAGGCCTCAGGCCAGGCCTCAGGCCAGGCTCCAGGCCAGGCTCCAGGGCCAGGCCTCCAGGCCAGGCCCAGGCCAGGCCCAGGCCAGGCCCAGGCCAGGGCCCAGGCCAGGCTCAGGCCAGGCCAGGCTCCAGGGCCCAGGGCTCCAGGCCAGGCTGGGCCCAGGCCAGGCCCTAGGCCAGGGCCTCAGGCCTGGCTCAGGCCAGGCTCAGGGGCCCAGGCTCCAGGCCAGGCCTCCAGGCCAGGCCCAGGCCAGGCCTCAGGCCAGGCCTCAGGCCTGGTGGGCCTCAGGCCAGGGGCCTCAGGCCAGGGCTCTCAGGCTCAGGGCCCAGGCCAGGCCCAGGCCAGGGGCCCAGGCCAGGCCCAGGCCAGGCTCAGGCCAGGCTCCCAGGCCAGGCCTCAGGCCAGGCTCAGGCTGGTCAGGGCCTCAGGCCAGGCTCAGGCCAGGCTCTAGGGCCTAGGCCAGGGGCCCAGGCCAGGCTCAGGCCAGGGCTCCCAGGCCAGGCTCAGGCCCAGGCTCAGGCCCAGGCCTAGGCCAGGCTGTAGGGGCCCAGGCTCAGGCCCAGGGCCAGGGCCTCCAGGCCAGGCCCCAGGCCAGGGGCCCCAGGCCAGGGCCTCAGGCCAGGGCCTAGGCCAGGCCTCAGGCCAGGCCAGGCCTCAGGCCAGGGCCAGGCTCTAGGGCTCAGGCCAGGGGCCTCAGGCCAGGGGCCCAGGCTCAGGCTAGGGGCTCAGGCCAGGGGCTCAGGCCAGGCTCCAGGCCAGGGGCCTCAGGCCAGGGGCTCAGGCTCAGGCCCCAGGCCAGGCTCCAGGCCAGGGCCTCAGGCCAGGCCAGGCCTAGGCCAGGCCCAGGCCTAGGCTCAGGCTCAGGCCCAGGCTCAGGCCCAGGCCAGGGCCCAGGCCAGGCCTCAGGCCAGGCCCCAGGCCAGGCCCAGGCCAGGGCCCAGGCCAGGCCTCAGGCCAGGCCTCAGGCCAGGGGCCCAGGCCTGGTGGGCCAGGCCCAGGCCAGGCTCCAGGCCAGGCTCAGGGCCCAGGCTGTGGGCCCAGGCCAGGCCCAGGCCAGGGCCCAGGCCAGGCCCAGGCCAGGCCCAGGCCAGGCCTCAGGGCCAGGCCCCAGGCCAGGCTCCAGGCCAGGCCCAGGCCAGGCCTCAGGCCAGGCCCAGGCCCAGGCCAGGCCTCCAGGCCAGGCCTGAGGCTCAGGGCTCCAGGCCAGGCCTCAGGCCTGGGGCCCTCAGGCCAGGGCCCAGGCCAGGCCTGGTGTCAGGCCTCAGGCCAGGCCAGGCCCAGGCCAGGGCCCAGGCTCAGGCCCAGGCCAGGCCTCAGGCCAGGCTCCAGGCCAGGGCCCAGGCCAGGGCTCCAGGCCAGGCCCAGGCCAGGCCCAGGCCAGGGCCTCAGGCCAGGCCTCAGGCCAGGCTCCAGGCCAGGCCTCAGGCCAGGCTCAGGCCCAGGCCAGGCTCCAGGCCAGGCCTCAGGCCAGGGCCCAGGCCAGGCCTCCAGGCCAGGCCCCAGGCCAGGCTCAGGCCAGGCCTCAGGCCAGGCCTCAGGCCAGGCTCAGGCCCTAGGCCAGGCCTCAGGTGCCAGGGCCCAGGCCAGGCCCAGGCCAGGCCCTCAGGCCAGGCCTCAGGCCAGGGGCCTCAGGCCAGGCCCAGGCCAGGCCCAGGCCAGGCCTCAGGGCCAGGCTCAGGCCAGGCTCAGGCCAGGCCCAGGCCAGGGCTCCAGGCCAGGGGCCCAGGCCAGGCCCAGGCCAGGCTCCAGGCCAGGGCCTCAGGCCAGGGGCCTCAGGCCAGGCTCAGGCCAGGCTCAGGCCAGGCCTCCAGGCCAGGCCCAGGCCAGGCTCCAGGGGCCAGGCTCAGGCCAGGCCTCAGGCTCAGGGCCTCAGGCCAGGGCCCAGGCCAGGGGCCTGTGCAGGCCTCAGGCCAGGGCCTCAGGCCAGGCTCCAGGCCAGGCCCTAGGCCAGGCCCAGGCCAGGCTGGGGCCCAGGCCCAGGCCCAGGCCAGGGCCCAGGCTGTGGGCCTCAGGCCAGGCCCAGGCCAGGCCTGGGCCCAGGCCAGGGCCCAGGCCAGGCCCAGGGGCCAGGCCCAGGCCAGGCCTCAGGCCAGGCCCAGGCCAGGCTCAGGCCAGGGCTCAGGCCAGGCCCAGGCCAGGCCCAGGCCAGGCCTCAGGCTGCAGGGCCTCAGGCCAGGCCTCCAGGCCAGGCTCCAGGCCAGGCTCCAGGCCAGGCTCTGGGCCCAGGCCTCAGGCCAGGCCTGAGCTGGCTCCCAGGCCAGGGCCTCCAGGCCAGGCTCCAGGCCAGGGCCCTAGGGGCCTGTGGGCTCAGGCTCAGGCTCAGGCCAGGCTCAGGCCAGGCCTAGGCCCAGGCTCAGGCCAGGCCTGTGCTCAGGGCTCCAGGCCAGGCCTCAGGCCAGGCCTCAGGCCAGGCCCAGGCCAGGGCCTCAGGCCAGGCCTAGGCCAGGCCCAGGCCAGGCCCTAGGCCAGGGCCTCAGGCCAGGGGCCTAGTGGGCTCAGGCCAGGGCCCAGGCCAGGCCTCAGGCCAGGCCTCAGGCCAGGCCCAGGCCAGGGCCTCAGGCCAGGCTCCAGGCCAGGGGCCCAGGGGCCAGGCCCAGGCCAGGCTCCAGGCCAGGCCTCAGGCCAGGCCTCAGGCCAGGGCCCCAGGCTCAGGCACCAAGCCAGCCCAGCCAGCCCCAGGCCAGGCTCAGGCCAGGCCCAGGGGCCAGGGCCTAGGCCAGGGCTCTAGCCAGGCTCAGGCCAGCCCAGGCCAGGCTCAGGGGCTCAGGCCCAGGGGCCAGGCCTAGGCCAGGCCAGGGCCAGGCCAGGCCCAGGCCAGGCCCAGGCCAGGCTCAGGCCAGGGCTCAGGCCCAGGCCCAGGCCCAGGCCAGGGCCAGGCCAGCCCAGGGGCCAGGCTTCCAGCCCAGGGCCAGGGCTGTCAGGCCAGGGCCAGGCCCAGGCCAGGCCTAGGGGCCAGGGCCCAGGCCTCCAGGCCAGGCCAGGCCAGGTGTGTCAGGCCCAGGCCAGGCCCAGGCCAGGCTCAGGCCAGGCCAGGCCCAGGCTCAGGCCAGGCCCAGGCCAGGCCCAGGCCAGGCCAGGCCCAGGCCAGGCCCAGGCCAGGCCCAGGCCAGGCCAGGCCAGGCCCAGGCCAGGCCTAGGCTCCAGGCCAGGCCCAGGCCAGGGGCCTGCAGGGCCCAGGCCTAGGCCAGGGCTCCCAGGCCAGGGGCCTCAGGCCAGGCCTCAGGCCAGGCCCAGGCCTGGGGGCCCAGGCCAGGCCCAGGGGCTCAGGCCCAGGCTCAGGCCAGGCCTCAGGCCAGGGCTCAGGCCAGGCTCCAGGCCAGGGCCTCAGGCCAGGCTCAGGCCTGAGGGCCAGGCTCAGGCCAGGCCTGGTGCCAGGCCTCAGGCCAGGGGCCTCAGGCCAGGGCCTCAGGCCAGGCTCCAGGCCAGGCCCAGGCCAGGCCCAGGCCAGGGGCCTCAGGCCAGGCCTCAGGCCAGGGCTCCAGGCCAGGCCCAGGCCAGGCTCAGGGCTGGGCCAGGGCCCAGGCCAGGCTCCAGGCCAGGGCCTCAGGCCAGGCCTGGGCCAGGCCAGGCTCCAGGCCTAGGCCAGGGCCTCAGGCCAGGCCAGGGCCTAGTGGGCCTGAGGCTCAGGCCTCAGGCCAGGCCCAGGCCAGGGCCTCAGGCCAGGCTCTAGGCTGTGGGCCTCAGGCCAGGCCCAGGCCAGGCTCCCAGGCCAGGCTCTGAGGCTCAGGCCCAGGCCAGGGGCCTCAGGCCAGGGCTCAGGCTCAGGCCAGGCCTCAGGCCAGGCTCTAGGCCAGGCCTCAGGCTCAGGGCTCAGGCCAGGCCCAGGCCAGGCTCCAGGCCAGGCCTAGGCTCAGGCCAGGCCTAGGCCAGGCTCCAGGCCAGGCCTCAGGCCAGGGCCTCAGGCTCAGGCCCAGGCCAGGCTCTGGCCAGGGGCTCAGGCCAGGCTCAGGCCAGGGCCTGAGGCCAGGCTCAGGCCAGGGCTCTAGGCCAGGCTCAGGCCAGGGGCCAGGCCAGGGCTCCAGGCCAGGCCCCAGGCCAGGGCCCAGGCCAGGCCCAGGCCAGGCCTCAGGCCAGGCCTGCAGGCCAGGCTCAGGCTCCAGGCCAGGCCTAGGCCAGGCCTCAGGCCAGGGCCCAGGCCAGGCCCTAGGCCAGGCTCAGGCCCAGGCTCAGGGGCCTGAGGCCAGGCTCCAGGCCAGGCCCAGGCCTGGTGGCTCAGGCCAGGCCTCAGGCCAGGCCTCAGGCCAGTGGGCCTCAGGCCAGGCTGGCCCAGGCCAGGGCCTCAGGCCAGGGCTCAGGCTGGGCCAGGCCTCAGGCCAGGCCCAGGCCAGGCCCAGGCCAGGGCCCAGGCCAGGGCTCCAGGCCAGGGCCTCAGGCCAGGGCCTCAGGCTGGGGCTCAGGCCTCCAGGCCAGGGCCTCAGGCCAGGCCTCAGGCCAGGGGCCTCAGGCCCAGGCCCAGGCCAGGCTCCAGGCCAGGGCCCAGGCCAGGGCCTCAGGCTCAGGCCTGAGGCCAGGGCTCCAGGCCAGGCTCAGGGCCAGGCCTAGGCCAGGGCTCCAGGCCAGGCTCCAGGCCTAGGGGCCCAGGCCAGGCTCCAGGCCCAGGCTCAGGCCAGGCTCCAGGCCAGGCCCCAGGCCAGGCCTAGGCCCAGGCCAGGCCAGGCCTCTGAGGTTGTACTCTAGGCCAGGCTTCCAGGCCAGGCCTGTGCTGTGGCCTAGGCTGAAGCCAGGCCCAGGCCAGGCTCAGGCTAGGCCCAGGCCAGGCCTAGGCCAGGCCTAGGCCAGGCCTAGGCCAGGCCCAGGCCAGGCCTGTGCTGTGTCAGGCCCAGGCCAGGGCCAGGCCCAGGCCAGGCCCAGGCCAGGCCCAGGCCAGGGCCCAGGCCAGGCCCAGGCCAGGGCCTGGTGCTGTACCCAGGCCAGGCCCAGGCCAGGCCTAGGGCCAGGCCCAGGCCAGCCTAGGCCAGGGCCCAGGCTCAGGCCTCCAGTGTGGCCAGGGGCCCCAGGCCAGGCTCCAGGCCAGGCCCAGGCCAGGCCCAGGCCAGGCCCAGGCCAGGCCCAGGCCAGGCCTGAGGCCAGCTCCCCAGGGGCCAGGCCAGGGCCCAGGCCAGGGCCTGGTGTCAGGCCCAGGCCCAGGCCAGGCCAGGCCAGGCCAGGCCCAGGCCAGGGCCCAGGGAGGCCAGGCCCAGGCCAGGCCCAGGCCAGGCCCAGGCCAGGCCCAGGCCAGGCTCAGGCCAGGGCCAGGCCAGGGGCAGGCCCAGGCCAGGCCCAGGCCAGGCCTGTGCCAGGCCAGGCCCAGGCCAGGCCCAGGCCAGGCCTGGCCAGGCCAGGTGTCAGGCCCAGGCCAGGCCCAGGCCAGGCCTCCAGGCCAGGGCCAGGGCCAGGCCAGGCCCAGGCCAGGGGCCAGGCCAGGCCCAGGCCAGGCCCAGGCCAGGCCCAGGCCAGGGGCCCAGGCCAGGCCCAGGCCCCAGGCAGGTGGGCCCAGGGGCCAGCCCCCAGGCCAGGGCCTAGGCCAGGAAGCCAGGCCCAGGCCAGGCCAGGCCCAGGCCAGGCCCAGGGCCAGGTCCAGGCCAGGCCAGGCCTATTGGCCCAGGCTGTAGGGGCTGCCAGGCCCAGGCCTAGGCCCAGGCCAGTGTCCAGGCTGGGGGCCCAGGCCAGGCCCAGTGTGGGCCTGTGTCAGGCCCAGGCCAGGCTCAGGCCAGGCCCAGGCCCAGGCCCAGGCCAGGCCCAGGCTAGGCCTGAGCCAGGCCCAGGCCAGGCCTCAGGCCAGGTCCAGGCCAGGCCCCAGGCCAGGCCCTGTCAGGGCTCAGGCCAGGCCCAGGCCAGCTTCCAGGGGCCAGGCCTCCAGGCCAGGGCTCCAGGCCAGGCTCAGGCCAGGCCCAGGCCAGGGCCCAGGCCAGGCCCAGGCCAGGCCTAGGTCAGGCCAGGCCCCAGGCCCAGGCCAGGCCCAGGGCCAGCCCAGGCCAGGGCTCAGGCTGGGGCCCAGGGGCAGGCCCAGGCCAGGCCCAGGCCAGGCCTCCAGGCCAGGCCTCCAGGGGCCAGGCCCAGGCCAGGCCCAGGCCAGGCCCAGGCCAGGCTCCAGGCTCAGGCCTTGGGCTCCAGGCCAGGCCCAGGCCAGGCCAGGCCCAGGCTGTGGGCCAGGCCTCAGGCCAGGCCTAGGCCAGGGCCCAGGCCAGGCTCCAGGCCAGGCCCAGGCCAGGCCCAGGCCAGGCCAGGCCAGGCCTCAGCTCAGGCCCAGGGCCAGGCTTCAGCCCAGGCCAGGCCCAGGCAGGCCTGGTGGCCAGGCCCAGGCCAGGCCTGTGTCAGGGCCCAGGCCAGGGCCCAGCTGTGGCCCAGGCCAGGGCCAGGTGCCAGGCCTGAGGCCAGGCTCCAGGCCAGGCTCCAGGCCAGGCCCAGGCCAGGCTCCAGGTCAGGCCAGGGCCAGGCCTAGGCCAGGGCCTGTGTCAGGCTCCCCAGGCCATTGGTGGGCCCAGGCCAGGGCCTAGGCCAGGCCCAGGCCAGGCCAGGGGCCAGGCCAGTGAAGCCAGGCCCAGGCCAGGCTCCAGGCCAGGGCCCAGGGGCCAGGGCTCCAGGCCAGGCCTTCCAGGCCAGGCCCAGGGGCCAGGGGCCCAGGTCAGGGCCCAGGGGCCAGGGGCCTGAGGCCAGGCCTCAGGCCAGGCCCAGGCTCAGGCTCCAGGCCAGGCCCAGGGCCAGGGCCTCAGGCCAGGCTCTAGGCCAGGCCCAGGCTCAGGCCTCAGGCCAGGCCTCAGGGGCCAGGCCTAGGCCAGGCCTAGGGGCCAGGCCTCAGGCTCAGGCCAGGCCCAGGCTCCAGGGGCCAGGCCCAGGGCCAGGCTCAGGCCAGGCCCAGGCCAGGCTCAGGCCAGGGGCTCCAGGCCAGGCTTGGGCTCAGGCCTAGGCTCAGGCCAGGGCTCAGGCCAGGCTCCAGGCCAGGGCCCAGGCCAGGCCTCAGGCCAGGCCTGAGGGCTCAGGCCCAGGCCAGGCTCAGGCCAGGCTCCAGGCCAGGGCTCCAGGCCAGGGCCCAGGCTGCTGAGGGCCCAGGCCAGGCTCAGGCCAGGCTGGTGGGCTCCAGGCCAGGCCCAGGCTGGGTCCAGGCCAGGCCCAGGCCAGGCCTAGGCCAGGCTCTGCAGGCCAGGCCAGGCTCAGGCCAGGCTCCAGGGGCCAGGCCCAGGGGCCAGGGCTTCCAGGCCCAGGCCAGGCCCAGGCCAGGGCCCAGGCTGTGGGCCAGGCCCAGGCCCAGGCCAGGCCCAGGCCAGGCCTGGTGCCAGGGCCCAGGCTGTGGGCCTGAGGCCAGGCCCAGTCAGGCCTCCAGGCCAGGCCCAGGCCAGGCCAGGCCCAGGCCAGGCTCAGGCCAGGCCCAGGCCAGGCCTAGGCCAGGCCCAGGCCAGGCCAGGCCCCAGGCCAGGCCAGGCCTGCGCTCAGGCCCAGGCCAGGCCCAGGGGCTCAGGCCCAGGCTCAGGCCCAGGCCAGGCCCAGGCCAGGCCCAGGGCCAGGCCCAGGCCAGGCCCAGGCCGGTGGCCCAGGCCGTCAGCCTGGTGGCCAGGGCCCAGGGCCAGGCCCAGGCCAGGCCCAGGCCCAGGCTGTGCTCAGGCCTGGTGTCAGGCCCAGGCCAGGCCCAGGCCAGGCCTCAGGCTGGTCAGGCTCCCAGGCCAGGCCTCAGGGCTCAGGCCTCCAGGCCAGGCGCCAGGCCAGGCCAGGGCCTCCAGGCCAGGGGCCCAGGCCAGGCCCAGGCCAGGCCCAGGCTCAGGCCTCCAGGCCAGGCCCTAGGCCCAGGCCAGGCTCCAGGCCAGGCCCAGGGGCTCTAGGCCCCAGGCTGCCAGGCTCAGGCCAGGCTCCAGGCCAGGGCTCCAGGCCAGGCCTCAGGCCAGGCCTCAGTGCCAGGCCTCAGGGGCCAGGGCCTCAGTGCTCAGGGCTCAGGCCAGGCCTCAGGCCAGGGGCCTAGTGCCAGGCCCAGGCCAGGCTCCAGGCTGGTGGGCCTAGGCTCAGGCCTAGGCTCAGGCCAGGCCTCAGGCCAGGCTCAGGCCAGGCCTCAGGCCAGGCTCAGGCCAGGCCAGGGCCCAGGCCAGGCCCAGGCTCAGGCCAGGCTCCAGGCCTCAGGCCAGGGCTCAGGCCAGGGCCCAGGCCAGGCCTAGGCCAGGCCTCAGGCCAGGCTCCAGGCCAGGCTCAGGCCAGGCCTAGGGCCAGGCCTCAGGCCAGGCCTCAGGCCAGGCCAGGCCCAGGCCAGGCCTAGGCCAGGCCTCCAGGCCAGGCCCAGGCCAGGGCTCCAGGCCTGGGGCCCAGGCCAGGCCTCAGGCCAGGCCTCAGGCCAGGCTGGGCTCCAGGCCAGGCCCAGGCCAGGCTCCAGGCCAGGGCCTGGGCCAGGCCCTAGGCCAGGCTCCAGGCCAGGCTCCAGGCCAGGCTCAGGCCAGGGCTCTGAGGCCAGGCCTCAGGCCAGGCCTCCAGGCCAGGCCCTAGGCCAGGGCCTGCAGGCTCAGGCCCAGGGGCTCAGGCCAGGCCAGGGGCTCAGGCCAGGCTCAGGCCAGGGCCCAGGCCAGGGCCTCAGGCCAGGCCCAGGCCAGGCCTGTGGGGCCCAGGCCAGGCCAGGCTGCTCAGGCCAGCCCAGGCCAGGCCAGGCTCAGGCCAGGCTCCAGGCCAGGCCTGGTGCCAGGCTCCAGGCCAGGCCCAGGTCAGGCCCAGGCCAGGCTCAGGTTGGTGGCCCAGGGTTGTGCCCAGCCTGTGGGCCCAGGCCAGGCCTAGGCCAGGCCTAGGCCAGGGCTCAGGCCAGGCTCAGGCCAGGCCTAGGGCCCAGGCCCAGGCCAGCAGCCCCAGGGGCCAGCCTGTGGCCAGGGCTCAGGCTGGTGGCCTAGGCCAGGGGGCCCAGGCCAGGCCTCCCAGGCCAGGGCCCAGGCCAGGCAGGCCAGGCAGGCCAGGGCCCAGGGGCCAGGCAGGCCAGGCCAGGCCTGGGTGGCCAGGGGCCCAGGCCAGGCCCAGGCCAGGGCCTGGGGCCCAGGCCAGGGGCCCAGGCCAGGCCTAGGCCAGGCCCAGGCCAGGCTCCAGGCCAGGCCTCCAGGCCAGGCCCAGGCCAGGCCTCCAGGCCAGGCCAGGCCAGGCCAGGCCCAGGCCAGGCCAGGCCAGGGGCCCAGGCCAGGCCAGGGGCCCAGGCCAGGGCCCAGGCCAGGCCCAGGCCAGCCCAGGGTGGCCCAGGCCAGGGCTCAGGCCAGGGGGCCAGGCCTGGGTGGGCCCAGGGCCCAGGGCACAGGCTCTGGGCCCAGCCCAGGCCAGGCCCCAGGCCAGGGCCCAGGCCAGGGCCAGGCCTCAGGCCAGGGCCTAGGCCAGGGCTGGTGGGGCTCCAGGCCAGGGGCTCCAGGCTAGGCCCACAGGCTGTGTCATTCCAGCAGGTAGGCCCCAGGTGGGCCCAGGCCAGGCCAGGCCAGGGCCCAGGCCAGGCCTCAGGCCAGGCCCCAGCTGGTGGGCCTCCAGGCCAGGCCCAGGCCAGGCCCAGGCCAGGCCCAGGCCAGGGCTCAGGCCAGGCCAGGCCAGGCTCAGGGGCCTACAGGCCAGGCCCCAGGCCAGGGGCCAGGCCAGGCCCAGGCCGTAGGCCCAGGCCACAGGGCCCAGGCCAGGCCCAGGCCAGGCCTCCAGGCCAGGCCCCCAGGGGCCAGGCTTGTGCCAGGGCCAGGCCCAGGCCAGGCTGGGGGCCCAGGCTGGGTGGGCCCAGGCCAGGCCCCAGGCCAGGCCCAGGCCAGCCCAGGCCAGGGCCTAGGCCAGGCCCAGGCTGGGCCTGGGCAGGGGGCCAGGCCAGCCAGGTGCTGGTGGGGCCTCCAGGCTAGTGGCTCAGGCCAGGCTCCAGGCCATGGGCCTAGGCCAGGCCCAGGCCAGGCCCAGGGGCCAGGCCAGGGCTCAGGGCTCAGGCCAGGCTCCAGGCTGGTGGCCCAGGCCAGCCCCAGGCCTGGCCAGGGCTGGTGGGCCAGGCCCAGGCCAGGCCCAGGCCCAGGGGCCCCAGGCCCAGGGGCCAGGGCCAGGGCCAGGGCCCAGGGCCAGGCCAGGCCCAGGCCAGGGCCTGGTGCTGGTGGGGCCTGGAAGCCAGGCCTTGTGCCAGGCCCAGGGTGCTTCAGGTGGGCCCCAGGGGCCAGGCCCAGGCCAGGCCAGGCCCAGGCCAGGCCCCAGGCCAGGCCCCCAGGCCAGGCCCAGGCCAGGCCCAGGCCAGGCCAGGGCCCAGGCCAGGCCCAGGCCAGGCAGGCCAGGGCCAGGCCAGGCCAGGCCAGGGCCCAGGCCAGGCCCAGGCCAGGCCCAGGGGCCAGGCCCAGGCCAGGCCTCAGGCCAGGCCCAGGCCAGGCCTCCAGGCCAGGCCCAGGCCAGGCTGGGCCCAGGCCAGGGGCCAGGCTCAGGGCCAGGCCCAGGCCAGGCCCAGGCCAGGCCTGTTTCAGGCCAGGCCCCAGGCCAGGGCCTAGGCCAGGCCCAGGCCAGGCTCAGGCCAGGCCAGGGGGCCAGGTCAGGCCCAGGCCAGGCCCAGGCCAGCCCAGGCCAGGCCCAGGCCAGGCCCAGGCCAGCCTCAGGCCAGGCCCAGGCCAGGGCCCAGGCCAGGCCTAGGCCAGGCCCAGGCCAGGCCCAGGCTGTGGCCCAGGCCAGGCAGGGCAGGCCCAGGCCAGCTTCCAGGCTGGGTGGCCTCCAGGCCAGGCCGGGCCAGGGCTGTGTCAGGCCCAGGCCAGGGGCCCCAGGCCAGGCCCAGGCCAGGGGCCCAGGCTGTGGCCCAGGCCAGGTGGGCCAGGCTCAGGCCCCAGGCTCAGGCCCAGGCCTGGGGGCCCAGGCCAGGCCCAGGCCAGGGCCCAGGGGCCAGGCCCAGGGCCAGGCCCAGGCCAGGCCCAGGGCCAGGGCCCTGGGCCAGCCCAGGCCAGGCCCCAGGCCAGGCCCAGGCCAGGCCTAGGCCAGCCTGGGGGCCAGGCCCAGGCCAGGCCCAGGCCAGGGCCCAGGCCAGGCCCAGGCCAGGCCCAGGCTGGGGCCCCAGGCCAGGCCTGGGCCAGGCCCAGGCCAGGCCAAGCCAGGCCTGAGTGGGGCCCAGGCCAGGCCTCCAGGCCAGGGCCAGGCCAGGGCCTAGCTGTAGGCCCCAGGCCAGGCCCAGGCCAGGGCCCAGGCCAGGCCTCAGGCCAGGCCTCAGGCCAGGCTCCAGGCCAGGCCCAGGCCAGGCCCCAGGCCAGGGCCCAGGCCAGGCCTCCAGGCCAGGGCCTCAGGCCAGGCCAGGCCCAGGCCAGGCCTCAGGCCAGGCTCCAGGCCAGGCCCAGGCTGCAGGGGCCCAGGCCAGGCCAGGCTCCAGGCCAGGCCTCAGGCCAGGCTCAGGCCAGGCTCAGGCCAGGCCCAGGCTCAGGGCCCAGGCCAGGCCCAGGCCAGGCTCCAGGCCAGGGCCTCAGGCCAGGCCTCAGGCTCAGGCCAGGGCCCAGGCTCAGGGCCCAGGCCAGGCTCCCAGGCCAGGGCCTCAGGCCAGGCCCAGGCCAGGGCCCAGGCCAGGCCTCAGGCCAGGCTCAGGCCAGGCTCAGGCCCAGGCCAGGGCCCAGGGGCCAGGCCCAGGCCAGGCCTCAGGCCAGGCCTCAGGCCAGGCCCAGGCCAGGCCTCAGGCCAGGCTCAGGCCAGGGCCCAGGCCAGGCTCCAGGCCCAGGCCAGGCCCAGGCCAGGCCCCAGGCCAGGCCTCAGGCCAGGGCTCCAGGCCAGGCCCAGGCCAGGCCCAGGCCAGGCTCCAGGCCAGGGCCCAGGCCAGGCTCCAGGCCAGGCCTCAGGCTCAGGCCCAGGCCTAGGCTCAGGCCAGGGGCTCCAGGCCAGGCCCAGGCCAGGGCCCAGGCCAGGGCCCAGGCTCAGGCCCTAGGCCAGGCCCAGGCCAGGGCCTCAGGCCAGGCCTCAGGCCAGGGCTCCAGGCCAGGCCTCAGGCCAGGCTCCAGGCCAGGCCTCAGGCCAGGGCCTCAGGCCAGGCTCCAGGCCAGGGCCTCAGGCCAGGCTCCAGGCCAGGGCCCAGGCCAGGCTCCAGGCCAGGGCCCAGGCCAGGCCTCAGGCCAGGGCCCAGGCCAGGCTCCAGGCCAGGGGCCCAGGCCAGGCTCCAGGCCAGGCCCAGGCTGTGGGCCCAGGCCAGGCCTCAGGCCAGGCCTCAGGCCAGGCCCTAGGCCAGGCCTCAGGCCAGGCTGGGCCAGGCCCAGGCTCAGGCCAGGCCCAGGCCAGGGGCCTAAGGTGGGGCCAGGCCCAGGCCAGGCCCAGGCCAGGCCAGGGGCAGGCCAGCTGTGGCCCAGGCCAGGCCTCAGGCCAGGCCAGGCCCAGGGGCCAGGCCCTCAGGCCAGGCCCAGGCCAGGCTCAGGCCAGGCCCAGGCCAGGCCCAGGCTCAGGCCAGGCCCAGGCCAGGGCCTGCGCCAGGCTGTGGGCCAGGCTCAGGCCGTGGCCCAGGCCAGGGCCCAGGCCAGGGCCCAGGCCAGGCCTAGGCCAGGGCTCCAGGCCAGGCCCAGGCCAGGCCCAGGCCAGGCTCAGGCCAGGCCTGCCCAGCCCAGGCCAGGCCTCCAGGCCAGGCTCCAGGCTGTCAGGCCCAGGCCAGGCCCAGGCCAGGCTCCAGGCCAAAAAGGCCAAATAAAATGTGGCCAGGGCCAGGGGCCAGGCCAGGCCAGCTCCAGGCCAGGCCCAGGGGGCTGGTGGGCTTCAGGTCAGGCCCAGGCCAGGCTCAGGCCAGGGCTCAGGGCTCAGGGCCTCAGGCCAGGCCCCAGGCCAGGGGCTCCAGGCCAGGGCTCAGGCCAGGCTCCAGGCCAGGCCTCAGGCCAGGGGCCTCAGGCCAGGCCCAGGCCAGGCCTCAGGCCAGGGCCCCAGGCTGGGGCCTCAGGCCAGGCCTGGGGCCAGGCCTCAGGCCAGGGCCTCAGGCCAGGCCCAGGCCAGGCCCAGGCCAGGCTCTGGGGCCCAGGCCAGGCCTCAGGCCAGGCCTCAGGCCAGGCCTCAGGCCAGGGCTCAGGCCAGGCCTCAGGCCAGGCCCCAGGCCAGGCTCCAGGCCAGGCCTGTGCCAGGCCCAGGCCAGGGCTCCAGGCCAGGGCCTCAGGCCAGGCTCCAGGCCAGGCCTGAGGCTCAGGGCCCAGGCCAGGCTCAGGCCAGGCTCAGGCCAGGCTCCAGGCCAGGCCTCAGGCCAGGCTCAGGCCAGGCTCCAGGGGCCAGGCCTCAGGCCAGGCCTAGTGCCAGGCCTGGTGGGCCAGGCCCAGGCCAGGCCCAGGTCAGGGCCCAGGCCAGGGCCCAGGCCAGGCTCCAGGCCAGGCCTAGGCCAGGGCCCCAGGCCAGGCCAGGTGGGGCCAGGGCCCAGGGGCCAGGCCCAGGGTCAGGCCAGGGCTGGTGGGGCCAGGCTCAGGCCAGGCCAGGGCCCAGGGCCCAGGCCTGCCAGGCTCTGAAGCCAGGCCAGGCCCAGGCCAGGCCCAGGCCAGGGCCCCAGGCCAGGGCCCAGGCCAGGCCCAGGCCAGGCCCAGGTCAGGCCCCAGGCCAGGCCAGGTGGGCCCAGGGGCCAGGGCCCCAGGGGCCAGGCCAGGCTCAGGCCAGCCCAGGGCCAGGCCCAGGCCAGGCTCAGGCCAGGCCTCAGGCCCAGGCCAGGGGCCAGGCCCAGGCCAGGGCCAGGCTCAGGGCCAGGCCTCCAGGCCAGGCCAGGCCCAGGCTCAGGCCAGGCCCAGGCCAGGCCCAGGCCAGGCCTCAGGCCAGGCTCCCAGGCCAGGGCCCAGGCTCAGGGCCCAGGCCAGGGCTCAGGCCCAGGCCAGGCCCAGGCCAGGGCTCCAGGCCAGGGCCTCAGGGGCCAGGCTCAGGCCAGGCCCAGGCCAGGCTCCAGGCCAGGCCTCCAGGCCAGGCTCAGGCCAGGCCAGGCTCAGGCCAGGCCCAGGCCAGGCTCAGGCCAGGGGCCTCAGG
Organism: Melipona beecheii; assembly: GCA_032399605.1. Classification (NCBI taxonomy): domain Eukaryota; kingdom Metazoa; phylum Arthropoda; class Insecta; order Hymenoptera; family Apidae; genus Melipona; species Melipona beecheii. The sequence goes on from JAUCMO010000281.1 coordinate 17,213, forward strand.
CCAGGCCCAGGCCAGGCCTCAGGCCAGGGCCTCAGGCCAGGGCCTCAGGCCAGGGCCCCAGGCCAGGCTCCAGGCCAGGCCCAGGCCAGGGCCCAGGCCAGGCTCCAGGCCAGGGCCTCAGGCCAGGCCCAGGCCAGGCTCCAGGCCAGGCCTAGGCCAGGGCCCAGGCCAGGGGCCTCAGGCCAGGCCTCAGGCCAGGGCCCAGGCCAGGCTCCAGGCCAGGCCCAGGCCAGGGCCTGCAGGCCAGGGCCCTAGGCCAGGGGCCCAGGCCTAGGCCCAGGCCTGGGGCCCAGGCTCAGGCCAGGCCTCAGGCCAGGGCTTGTGTCAGGCTCAGGCCGGGTGGGCCCAGGTCAGGCCTAGGCCAGGCCAGGCCAGCCTGGTAACAGGCCAGGGGCCCAGGCTCAGGCCCAGGCCAGGCCAGGCCCAGGCCAGGCCCAGGCTGTGGCCCAGGCCAGGCCCAGGCCAGGCCTCAGGCCAGGCTCAGGCCAGGCCCAGGCCAGGCCTCCCAGGCCAGGCCTAGGCCAGGCCCAGGCCAGGCCCAGGCCAGGGGTCCAGGCCAGGCCAGGGGTCAGTGGCCTGGGGTCAGGGCCCAGGCTCTGAAGCCAGTGTCAGGCCAGGCCCAGGCAGGCCTGGCCCAGGCCCCAGGGCCAGGGCTCCAGGCTGTAGGGCTTCCAGGCAGGGGCCTGGTCCAGGCTCCAGGCCAGGCCTGGGCCCAGGCCTGTCAGGCCTGGTGGCCAGGCCTAGGCCAGGCCAGGCCTAGGCCAGGCTCCAGGCCAGGCCTCCAGGCTGTACTCAGGCCAGGCCTAGGCCAGCTAGGCCTCAGGCCAGGCTCAGGCCAGGCTCCAGGCCAGGGGCCTCAGGCCAGGGCCTCAGGCCAGGGCCTCAGGCCAGGCTCCAGGCCAGGGGCCTCAGGCCAGGCCTCAGGCCAGGCCTCAGGCTCAGGCCCTAGGCCAGGCCCAGGCCAGGCCTCAGGCCAGGGCCCCAGGCCAGGGCCTCAGGCCAGGGCCTCAGGCCAGGGCTCCAGGCCAGGCTCCAGGCCAGGCCAGGCTCCAGGCCAGGCCTCAGGCTGTGGGCCCAGGCCAGGCCTCAGGCCAGGCTCCAGGCCAGGGGCCCCAGGCTCAGGGCTCCAGGCCAGGCTCAGGCCAGGGCCCAGGCCAGGCCCAGGCCAGGCCTCAGGCCAGGGGCCTGAGGCCAGGCTCAGGCCAGGCTCTGGGCCAGGCTCAGGCCAGGGCTCAGGCCAGGCTCCAGGCCAGGCCCAGGCCAGGCCCAGGCTCAGGCCAGGCTCCAGGCCAGGGCCTCAGGCTGTGGGCCTCAGGCCAGGCCTCAGGCCAGGCCTCAGGCCAGGCTCAGGCCAGGGCCTCCAGGCCTAGGCCAGGGCCTCAGGCCAGGCTCTGGGCCAGGCCCAGGCCTAGGCTCAGGCCCAGGGCCAGGCCCCAGGCCAGGGCCTGTGCCAGGCCTCAGGCCAGGGCTCCAGGCCAGGCCTAGGCTCAGGGCCCAGGCCAGGGCCCCAGGCCAGGCCTCAGGCCAGGGCCTCAGGCCAGGCCCAGGCCAGGGCCTGGGCCAGGCCAGGCCCAGGCCAGGCCTCAGGCCAGGGCTCCAGGCCAGGGCCTCAGGCCAGGCCCAGGCCAGGCCTCAGGCCAGGCCTCAGGCCAGGCTCCAGGCCAGGCCCAGGCTCAGGGCCCAGGCCAGGGCTCCAGGCCAGGCTCTGGGCCAGGGCCTCAGGCCAGGGCCCCAGGCCAGGCCTCCAGGCCAGGCTCCAGGCTCAGGGCCTCCAGGCCAGGCCTCAGGCCAGGGCCCAGGCCAGGGCCTCAGGCCAGGCCTGGGGCCCAGGCCAGGCTCAGGCCAGGGCCCAGGCCAGGCTCAGGCCAGGGGCCAGGCCCAGGCCAGGCCCAGGCCAGGCCTCCAGGCCAGGCCCAGGCTGGGGGCCAGGCCCAGGCCAGGCTCCAGGCCAGGGCTCCAGGCTCAGGGGCCCAGGCCAGGCTCCCAGGCCAGGCTCTAGGCCAGGGCCCAGGCTCAGGCCCAGGCCAGGCCCAGGCTCAGGGGCCAGGCCCCAGGCCAGGCCTCAGGCCAGGCCCAGGCCAGGCTCAGGCCAGGGCCTCAGGGCCAGGGCTCAGGCCAGGCCTGGTGGGCCCAGGCCAGGCTCCAGGCCAGGCCTAGGGGTGCTCAGGCCAGGCTCCAGGCCAGGCCCAGGCCAGGGCCTGGTGCTCAGGCCTGGGCCTAGGCCAGGCCCAGGCCAGGCCTAGGGCCAGGCTCAGGCCAGGCCTCAGGCCAGGCCTCAGGCCAGGCTCCAGGCCAGGCCCAGGCCAGGCCTCAGGCCAGGCCTCAGGCCAGGCCCAGGCCTGGTGGGGCTCAGGCCCTAGGCCAGGCCTGGGCCCAGGCCAGGCTCCAGGCCAGGCTCAGGCCAGGCGCCAGGCCTAGTGGGCCCAGGCCAGGCTCAGGGGCCCAGGCTCAGGCCTGGGGCTCAGGCCCAGGCTCAGGGCCCAGGCCAGGCCCAGGCCAGGCCCAGGCCAGGCCCAGGCCAGGCCTAGGCCAGGCTCCAGGCCAGGCCTAGGCCAGGGCCTCCAGGGGCCAGGGCCTAGGCCAGGCTCAGGGTGCCAGGGCTCAGGCCAGGCCTCAGGCCAGGCTCAGGGGCTGGTGGGGCCTCAGGCCAGGCTCTAGGCCAGGCTCAGGCCAGGGCTCAGGGCCAGGCTCAGGCCAGGCTCCAGGCCAGGGCCTGTGCTAGGCCAGGCTCCAGGCCAGGCTCTGGGCCCAGGCCTAGGCTGTGGGCCAGGCTCAGGCCAGGCTCCCAGGCCAGGCTCCAGGCTGCTGGGCTCCCAGGCCAGGCTCTGGCCAGGCCTGGCCCAGGCCAGGCCCAGGCTCAGGGCCCAGGCCAGGCCCAGGCCAGGCTCCAGGCCAGGCCTCAGGGCCAGGCCCAGGCCAGGCCTCCAGGCCAGGCTCCAGGCCAGGGCCCCAGGCTCAGGCTCCAGGCCAGGCCTGAGGCCAGGCTCAGGCCAGGCTCAGGCCAGGGGCTCTAGGCCAGGCCCAGGCCCTAGGCCAGGCTCCAGGCCAGGGCTCAGGCCAGGGCTCCAGGCCAGGGCTTCCAGGCCAGGGCCTCAGGCCAGGGCTCCAGGCCAGGCCCAGGCCAGGCCTCAGGCCAGGCTCAGGCCCAGGCCAGGCCAGGGCTCCAGGCCTGGTGGGGCCCCAGGCCAGGCTTGCCAGGGCCCAGGCCAGGCTCAGGGCTGGCAGGCTCCAGGCCAGGCCCCAGGCCAGGCCTAGGCCAGGGGCCTCAGGCCAGGCCAGGCTCCAGGCCAGGCCCAGGCCAGGGCTGGTGGCCAGGCTCAGGCCCAGGGCCTAGGCTCAGGGCCTCAGGCTGCCCAGGCCAGGCCTCAGGCCAGGGCCTCCAGGCTGCTAGGCCCAGGCCAGGCTCCAGGCCAGGCCTAGGCCATGGGCTCAGGCCAGGCCCAGGCTCAGGCCTAGGCCAGGCGGCCAGGCTAGGCCAGGGGCTCTAGGGGCCAGGCCCAGGGGCCAGGCCCAGGCCAGGCCTCAGGCCAGGCCCAGGCTCAGGCTCCAGGCCAGGCCTGGGCAGGCCTGAGGGCCCAGGCCAGGCCCAGGCCAGGCCCCAGGCCAGGCTCAGGCCAGGCCAGGCCTCCAGGGGCCAGGCTCAGGCCTAGGGCCTAGGCCCAGGCCAGGCCTCAGGCCAGGCCTGTGCCAGGCTCCAGGGCTCTAGGCTGGGGCCAGGCTCCAGGCCAGGCCTAGGCCAGGCCCCAGGCCAGGCCTTGGGCCAGGCCCAGGCCAGGCCCAGGCCCAGGCCCAGGCCCAGGCCTGGCCCAGGCCCAGGGCCAGGCCAGGGGCCCAGGCCAGGCCCAGGCCAGGCCCAGGCCAGGCCTGGTGTCAGGCCCAGGCCAGGGGCCAGGGCCCAGGCCAGGGCCCAGGCCAGGCCCAGGCCAGGCCCAGGCTCAGGCCCAGGCCAGGCCCAGGCCAGGCCAGGGCCCAGGCTCAGGCCAGGCCCAGGCCAGGCCCAGGCCAGGCCCAGGCTGGGTGGGGCCCAGGCTCAGGCCCAGGCCAGGCCAGGCCAGGGCTCCAGGGGCCAGGGCCTCCAGGCCAGGCCCAGGCCAGGTCAGGCCTGTGGGCCAGGCCAGGCCAGGCCAGGCCCAGGGCCAGGGCCAGGCCAGGGCTCCAGGCTGTGGCTCCAGGCTGGGGGGCCCCAGGCCAGGCTCAGGCCAGGGCCTAGGCTGGGGCCCAGGCCAGGCCCAGGCCAGGGCCCAGGCTTGTGGCCCAGGCCAGGCTCCAGGCCAGGCTCAGGCCAGGCCAGGCCCAGGCCAGGCTCCAGGCTGGTGGCCCAGGCCAGGGCCCCAGGGCTAGCCCAGGCCAGGCCTGCAGGCCAGGGCCTCCAGGGGCCAGGCCCAGGCCAGGCCCAGGCCAGGGCCCAGGCCAGGGCCTAGGCCAGGCCTAGGCCGTAGGCCCAGGCCAGGGCCTAGGCCAGGGCCCAGGCCAGGCCCAGGGCCAGGCCCAGGCCAGGCCCAGCCAGGGGCCCAGGCCAGGCTCAGCCCCAGGCCCAGGCCAGGCCCAGGCCAGGCCCAGGCAGGGCCCAGGCCAAGGGGCCAGGCCAGGCCAGGGCTCCAGGCCGGGGCCAGGCCAGGCCACAGGGCCAGGGGCCAGGCCCAGGGCCAGGGCTTGGCCAGGCCCAGGCCAGGCCAGGCCAGTCAGGCCCAGGCCGGGCTCAGGCCAGGAAATTAGGCCAGGCCCAGGCCAGGCCTAGGCCAGGCTCAGGCCAGGGCCTAGGCCAGGCCTGTGCCAGGCCTAGGCCAGGCCAGGCCAGGCCTGAGGCCAGGCCCAGGCCAGGCCCAGGCCAAGGTGTGGGGCCTCAGGCCAGGCTTGTGCCAGGGCTCAGGCCAGGCCCAGTTGTGTGCCAGGCCAGGCCTAGCCAGGCCTCCAGGGGCTCAGGCCAGGCTCAGGAGGAACAGCAGGCCAGGCCTAGGCCAGGGCTCAGGGCCAGGCTCAGGCCAGGTGTGGCCAGGCCTTGGCCATGGGCCTCCAGGCTCAGGCCCAGGCCAGGCTCCCCAGGCCAGGCCCAGGCCAGGCCCCAGGGCCAGGCAGGCCAGGCCCCAGGCCAGGCCCAGGCCAGGCCTAGGCCAGGCCCAGGCTCAGGTCCAGGCCAGGCCCCAGGCTGGGGCCCAGGCCAGGGCCCAGGCCAGGCCCAGGCCAGGGGCCTAGCCAGGCCAGGGCTCCAGGCCAGGCCAGGTCAGGCCCAGGCCAGCCCAGGCCAGGCCCAGGCCAGGCCCAGGGGCAGGCCCAGGCCAGGGCCCAGGCCAGGCCCCAGGGCTGGTGGGCCCAGGCTCCAGGGGCCAGGCCCAGGGCAGGCCCAGGCCAGGCCCAGGCCAGGCCTGAAGGGCCCAGGCCAGGGCCCAGGCCAGGCCAGGTCAGGCCAGGCCCAGGCCAGGCCAGGCCAGGCCCCAGGCCAGGCCCAGGCCAGGCCCAGCCCCAGGCCAGGCCCAGGCCAGGGGCCAGGCCCCAGGCCAGGCCTACAGGCCAGGGCCCAGGGCCAGGCCCAGGCCAGGGCCCCAGGCCAGGCCAGGCCCAGGCCAGGCCAGGGGCCCAGGGCTCCAGGGGCCAGGCCAGGGCCCAGGCCAGGCCCAGGCCAGGCCCAGGCCAGGCCCAGGCCAGGCCCAGGCCAGGCCTAGGCCAGGCCCCAGGCCAGGCCTCAGGCCAGGCCCAGGGGGCTGGTGGGGCCCAGGCCAGGCCTTCCTGTGGGGCCTAGGCCCTGGGCTGGGTGGCCAGGGGCCCAGGCCAGGCCAGGTGTCAGGCCTGGGCTGTGGGCCAGGCCAGGCCAGGCTGTGGCTCATGGGCCAGCTTTCAGGCCAGGCCTAGGCCAGGCTCAGCCTGGTGGGCTCAGCCAGGCCAGGCCTAGGCCCAGGCCAGGCCTGAGCCAGGGCTTGTGCCCAGGCCAGGCCTAGGGCTCCAGGCCAGGCCCAGGGCCAGGCCCTTTCCAGGCCCAGGCCTGCGCCAGGCCAGGCCCCAGGCCAGGCCCAGGCCAGCTGCAGGCCCAGGCTGGTGGCCCCAGCGCCAGGCCCAGGCCAGGGCGCTAGGCCAGGGCCTAGGCCAGGGGCCCAGGCCAGGGCTGGGCTCCAGGCCAGGTCGCCAGGCTCAGGCTGCCAGCCCAGGGCCGCTAGGCCGCTAGGTGGGCTCCAGGCCAGGCTTGTGCCTGCAGTGTGCCAGGGCTCAGGGGCCAGGGCCCAGGCCAGGCCTGGGTGGCCCAGGCCCAGGCCAGGGGCCAGGCCCAGGGCCAGCTCCAGGCCAGGCCCAGGCCAGGCCCCAGGCCAGGGCCCAGGCCAGGGCCCCAGGCCAGGCCCAGGCCAGGGGCCCAGGCCCAGGCCCAGGGGCCAGGCCCAGGCCAGGCCCAGGCCAGGCCTGGTGGGCCAGGGCCCAGGCCAGGCCAGGCTGTGGCCCAGGGCCAGGCTCAGGCCAGGCCCAGGCCAGGCCCCAGGCCAGGCCTTCAGGGCCAGGCCCAGGCCAGGCCCAGGCCAGGGCCCAGGCCACAGGCCCAGGCCAGGCCTCCAGGCTGTGGGCCAGGCCCAGGCTGTGGCCCAGGCCAGGCTCAGCTGTACCCAGCTAGCCCAGGCCCAGGCCAGCCTACAGGCCACAGGGCCTTGGTGCCAGGCCCAGGCCAGCCCAGGCCAGGCCCAGGCCAGGCCCAGGCCAGGCTCTCAGGCTCAGGCTGTAGGCCAGGCCTAGGCCAGGCTCCAGGCCAGGCCTGTGGTGGTGGGCTCAGGCCAGGCCCAGGCCAGGCCCAGGCCAGGCTCTGGGGCCAGGCCCCAGGCCAGGCTCAGGCCTGCAGGCCCCAGGCTCTGAGGCCAGGCCTCAGGCCAGGCTGGTGCTCAGGCTGGGTCCCAGGCCTGGTGGGCTCAGGCCAGGCTTTCCATTGCTGGCCTCAGGCCAGGCCCAGGCTCAGGCCAGGCCAGGCCTGGGGCTCAGGCTTTCTCCAGGCTGTGGCGGGTCCATGGCCCAGGCCAGGCTCTCCAGGCCAGGCTGCCAGGCCAGCCAGGCTCTGGGCCATGTCAGGGTCAGGCCAGGCCTCAGGCCAGGCCTCCAGGCCGTGGGCTCCAGGCCTGCCAGGCCTGTGCCCAGGCTCAGGCTCAGGCCAGGCCCAGGCTGGTGGCCCAGGCCAGGCTCCAGGCCAGGGCTCCAGGCCAGGGCTCCAGGCCAGGGCCTCAGGCCAGGCTCAGGCCAGGCCAGGCTTCCAGGCCAGGCCAGGCCAGGCCCAGGGCTGGTCAGGCCTCAGGCCAGGCCCAGGCCAGGGCGCAGGCCAGGCTCTGGGCTGTGGGCCTAGGCCAGTGGGCTTCCAGCAGGCTCAGGGGCTAGGCCAGGCTTGGCTGGTCTTAGCTCAGGGCCAGGCTCGGCAGGCCCTGGTAGGCTCAGGCTCTGGTGCCCAGGCCATGTGGGGCTCAGGCCAGGCTGTGCTGTAGGGCTCAGGCCAGGCCCAGGCTCAGGGCCAGGCCCAGGCCAGGCTTCCCAGGCCAGGCTCCAGGCCAGGGCTCGTGGCCAGGCCCAGGCCAGGCTCTGGGCCGGGCATGGTGGCCAGGCTCCAGGCCAGGGCCCAGGCCAGGCCTGAGGCCTGTGCTAGGGTGCCCCAGGCTGGCCTTTCCCAGGCCCAGGCCTCCAGGGTGGTAGGCCCCAGGCGAGGCCGAGGCTGCTAGGGCCTCCAGGCTCAGGCCAGGGCCCAGGCTCAGGGCCCAGGCCTTTCCCAGTCCAGGGCCTAGCCCAGGCCAGGGGCTCTGAGGCCAGGCCCAGGCCAGGCCCAGTGCCAGGCCTACTAGTGGCCGTGGCCCAGGCCGGCCTAGGCCAGGGCTCTCCAGGCTCAGGCCCCAGGCCAGGCCTCCAGGCCAGGCCTCAGGCCCAGGCTCAGGCCAGGCCTGGTGCCAGGGCCCAGGGCCAGGCTTCCAGGCCAGGCTCCAGGCCAGGCCTCAGGCCAGGCTCAGGCCAGGCCCCTTGTGCCAGGGCCCAGGCTGTGCCAGGCCCAGGCCAGGCTTCCAGGCTCAGGCTGGGCTCCCAGGCCCAGGCCAGGGCCTCAGGCCAGGCTTCAGGCCAGGTGGGCTCAGGCCCAGGCTCAGGCCCAGGCCAGGGGCCTACTGTGCCAGGCCTCCAGGCCAGGCTCAGGCCAGGCTCCAGGGGCCAGGCTTCCAGGCTCAGGCCTGAGGCCACAGGGGGCCAGGCCAGGCTCAGGCCAGCCCAGGCCAGGCCCAGGCCAGGGCCCAGGCCAGGCCCAGGCCAGGCCCAGGCCAGGCCCAGGCCAGGCCCAGGCCAGGCCAGCCCAGGGCTCAGGCCAGGCCTAGGCCAGGGCCCAGGCCAGGCCCCAGGTCAGGCCCCAGCCAGGCCCAGGCCAGGCCTGAAGTCAGGCCCAGGCCCCCAGGCCTGTGTCAGGCCCCAGGCCAGGCCTGTGCCAGGCCTCAGCCAGGCCTATAGCTCAGGCTCCAGGCCAGGCCCAGGCCAGGCCTGAGGCCAGGGCTCCCAGGCCTAGGCCAGGCTCAGGCCAGCCTTGTGTCAGGTCAGGCCAGGCCAGGCTTCCAGGCTGGTGGCTCTAGGCCAGGCCCCAGGCCAGGCCTGTGCCAGGCCTAGGCCAGGTGGGCTCAGGGGCGCCTGTGCCAGGCCCCAGGCCAGGCCCCAGGCCAGGCTCAGGCCAGGCCAGGCCAGGCTTCCAGGCCAGGCTCCAGGCCAGGCCAGGCTCAGGCCCAGGCCAGGCCTGAGGCCAGGGGCCTGAAGCCAGGCCTACAGGGCCCAGCCAGGCTCCAGGCCAGGCCTGAAAGCCAGGCCTCAGGCCCAGGGCCCAGGCCAGGCCCAGGCCAGGCTGTGGGCCTGGCCAGGCCCAGGCCAGGCCTAGTGCCAGGCCCAGGCCAGGCTCCAGGCCAGGCCTGTGCCAGGCCCCAGGCTCAGGCTTCCAGGCTGCAGGCCCAGGCCAGGCGTAGGCTCCCAGGCCAGGCTTTCTCAGGCCAGGCCCAGGCCAGGCCCAGGCCACAGGCTCAGGCCGGTGGGCCCAGGCTGCAGGCCCAGGCCAGGCTCCAGGCTGCGAAGCCCAGGCTTCTGCTTGCGCTGGCTTTCTCTCAGGCCAGGCCGAGGCTCGCCCCAGGCCAGGCCTTTGGTGGCCAGCGTCTCCAGGCCAGGCTTCCAGGCCAGGCCCAGGCCAGGCCTGTGTCGGCTCTGCAGGCCAGGCCTAGGCCAGGCTT
>JAUCMO010000283.1:0-11397 GCA_032399605.1 Melipona beecheii
TAGAAGGTATACTCGTCTGATATTTGGAACATTCTATCAGGGGTATATGACCTTCTTGGAGGTGGCATACTATGCCAGCCGGACAAACAGTTCTCCTACTACAGGCGTCTTTCATTGAAACTTAGTCGATCATATCTCGAGAACGAGATGACGTACTCCTCTTAAATATGGAACATTGTATCAGGGGTACATGACATTCTAGGAGGTGGCATGACATCACAGGCATACGAGCAGTTCTCCTGTTACAGGCGTCTTTCCTTAAAATTAAAGTCCATCATATCTCGAGAACTTGAATGTATGCTCCTCTTAAATTTGGAACATTGTATCAGGCGTACATGATATTCTAGGAGGTGGCATGGCATGCCAGGCAGACCACAAGATCTCCTGTTAAAGGCGTCTTTCCTTAAAATTAAAGTCCATCATATCTCGAGAACTAGAAGGTATACTCCTCTGATATTTGGAACATTCTATCAGGGGTATATGACCTTCTTGGAGGTGGCATACTATGCCAGCCGGACAGACAGTTCTCCTACTACAGGCGTCTTTCTTTGAAACTAAGTCGATCATATCTCGAGAACGAGATGACGTACTCCTCTTAAATTTGGAACATTGTATCAGGGGTACATGACGTTCTAGGAGGTGGCATGACATGACAGGCATACGAGCAGTTCTCCTGTTACAGGCGTCTTTCCGTAAAATTAAAGTCCATCATATCTCGAGAACTAGAAGGTGTACTCCTCTGATATTTGGAACATTCTATCAGGGTTATATGACCTTCTTGGAGGTGGCATACTATGCCAGCCGGACAAACAGTTCTCCTACTACAGGCGTCTTTCCTTAAAATTAAAGTCCATCATATCTCGAGAACTTGAATGTATGCTCCTCTTAAATTTGGAACATTGTATCAGGCGTACATGACATTCTAGGAGGTGGCATGGCATGCCAGGCAGACCACAAGATCTCCTGTTACAGGCGTCTTTCCTTAAAATTAAAGTCCATCATATCTCGAGAACTAGAATGTATACTCCTCTGATATTTGGAACATTCTATCAGGGGTATATGACCTTCTTGGAGGTGGCATACTATGCCAGCCGGACAAACAGTTCTCCTACTACAGGCGTCTTTCATTAAAATTAAAGTCGATCATATCTCGAGAACTAGAGATGGTATACTCCTCTTAAATTTGGAACATTGTATCAGGGGTACATGACGTTCTAGGAGGTGGCATGACATGCCAGGCAGACGAGCAGTTCTCCTGTTACAGGCGTCTTTCCATAAAATTAAAGTCCATCATATCTCGAGAACTAGAAGGTATACTCCTCTGATATTTGGAACATTCTATCAGGGGTATATGACCTTCTTGGAGGTGGCATACTATGCCAGCCGGACAAACAGTTCTCCTACTACAGGCGTCTTTCATTGAAACAAAGTCGATCATATCTCGAGAACGAGATGACGTACTCCTCTTAAGTATGGAACATTGTATCAGGGGTACATGACATTCTAGGAGGTGGCATGACGTGCCACGCAGACGAGCAGTTCTCCTGTTACAGGCGTCTTTCCTTAAAATTAAAGTCCATCATATCTCGAGAACTTGAATGTATGCTCCTCTTAAATTTGGAACATTGTATCAGGCGTACATGACATTCTAGGAGGTGGCATGGCATGCCAGGCAGACCACAAGATCTCCTGTTACAGGCGTCTTTCCTTAAAATTAAAGTCCATCATATCTCGAGAACTAGAAGGTATACTCGTCTGATATTTGGAACATTCTAGGGGGGTATATGACCTTCTTGGAGGTGGCATACTATGCCAGCCGGACAAACAGTTCTCCTACTACAGGCGTCTTTCATTGAAACTTAGTCGATCATATCTCGAGAACGAGATGACGTACTCCTCTTAAATATGGAACATTGTATCAGGGGTACATGACATTCTAGGAGGTGGCATGACATCACAGGCATACGAGCAGTTCTCCTGTTACAGGCGTCTTTCCTTAAAATTAAAGTCCATCATATCTCGAGAACTTGAATGTATGCTCCTCTTAAATTTGGAACATTGTATCAGGCGTACATGATATTCTAGGAGGTGGCATGGCATGCCAGGCAGACCACAAGATCTCCTGTTAAAGGCGTCTTTCCTTAAAATTAAAGTCCATCATATCTCGAGAACTAGAAGGTATACTCCTCTGATATTTGGAACATTCTATCAGGGGTATATGACCTTCTTGGAGGTGGCATACTATGCCAGCCGGACAGACAGTTCTCCTACTACAGGCGTCTTTCTTTGAAACTAAGTCGATCATATCTCGAGAACGAGATGACGTACTCCTCTTAAATTTGGAACATTGTATCAGGGGTACATGACGTTCTAGGAGGTGGCATGACATGACAGGCATACGAGCAGTTCTCCTGTTACAGGCGTCTTTCCGTAAAATTAAAGTCCATCATATCTCGAGAACTAGAAGGTGTACTCCTCTGATATTTGGAACATTCTATCAGGGTTATATGACCTTCTTGGAGGTGGCATACTATGCCAGCCGGACAAACAGTTCTCCTACTACAGGCGTCTTTCCTTAAAATTAAAGTCCATCATATCTCGAGAACTTGAATGTATGCTCCTCTTAAATTTGGAACATTGTATCAGGCGTACATGACATTCTAGGAGGTGGCATGGCATGCCAGGCAGACCACAAGATCTCCTGTTACAGGCGTCTTTCCTTAAAATTAAAGTCCATCATATCTCGAGAACTAGAATGTATACTCCTCTGATATTTGGAACATTCTATCAGGGGTATATGACCTTCTTGGAGGTGGCATACTATGCCAGCCGGACAGACAGTTCTCCTACTACAGGCGTCTTTCATTGAAACTAAGTCGATCATATCTCGAGAACGAGATGACGTACTCCTCTTAAATTTGGAACATTGTATCAGGGGTACATGACGTTCTAGGAGGTGGCATGACATGACAGGCATACGAGCAGTTCTCCTGTTACAGGCGTCTTTCCGTAAAATTAAAGTCCATCATATCTCGAGAACTAGAAGGTATACTCCTCTGATATTTGGAACATTCTATCAGGGGTATATGACCTTCTTGGAGGTGGCATACTATGCCAGCCGGACAAACAGTTCTCCTACTACAGGCGTCTTTCCTTAAAATTAAAGTCCATCATATCTCGAGAACTTGAATGTATGCTCCTCTTAAATTTGGAACATTGTATCAGGCGTACATGACATTCTAGGAGGTGGCATGGCATGCCAGGCAGACCACAAGATCTCCTGTTACAGGCGTCTTTCCTTAAAATTAAAGTCCATCATATCTCGAGAACTAGAAGGTATACTCCTCTGATATTTGGAACATTCTATCAGGGGTATATGACCTTCTTGGAGGTGGCATACTATGCCAGCCGGACAGACAGTTCTCCTACTACAGGCGTCTTTCATTGAAACTAAGTCGATCATATCTCGAGAACGAGATGACGTACTCCTCTTAAATTTGGAACATTGTATCAGGGGTACATGACGTTCTAGGAGGTGGCATGACATGACAGGCATACGAGCAGTTCTCCTGTTACAGGCGTCTTTCCGTAAAATTAAAGTCCATCATATCTCGAGAACTAGAAGGTATACTCCTCTGATATTTGGAACATTCTATCAGGGGTATATGACCTTCTTGGAGGTGGCATACTATGCCAGCCGGACAAAGAGTTCTCCTACTACAGGCGTCTTTCCTTAAAATTAAAGTCCATCATATCTCGAGAACTAGAAGGTATACTCCTCTTAAATTTGGAACATTGTATCAGGCGTACATGACATTCTAGGAGGTGGCATGGCACGCCAGGCAGACCAGAAGTTCTCCTGTTACAGGCGTCTTTCCATAAATTAAAGTCCATCATATCTCGAGAACTAGAAGGTATACTCCTCTGATATTTGGAACATTCTATCAGGGGTATATGACCTTCTTGGAGGTGGCATACTATGCCAGCCGGACAAACAGTTCTCCTACTACAGGCGTCTTTCATTGAAACAAAGTCGATCATATCTCGAGAACGAGATGACGTACTCCTCTTAAGTATGGAACATTGTATCAGGGGTACATGACATTCTAGGAGGTGGCATGACGTGCCACGCAGACGAGCAGTTCTCCTGTTACAGGCGTCTTTCCTTAAAAATAAAGTCCATCATATCTCGAGAACTTGAATGTATGCTCCTCTTAAATTTGGAACATTGTATCAGGCGTACATGACATTCTAGGAGGTGGCATGGCATGCCAGGCAGACCACAAGATCTCCTGTTACAGGCGTCTTTCCTTAAAATTAAAGTCCATCATATCTCGAGAACTAGAAGGTATACTCGTCTGATATTTGGAACATTCTATCAGGGGTATATGACCTTCTTGGAGGTGGCATACTATGCCAGCCGGACAAACAGTTCTCCTACTACAGGCGTCTTTCATTGAAACTTAGTCGATCATATCTCGAGAACGAGATGACGTACTCCTCTTAAATATGGAACATTGTATCAGGGGTACATGACATTCTAGGAGGTGGCATGACATCACAGGCATACGAGCAGTTCTCCTGTTACAGGCGTCTTTCCTTAAAATTAAAGTCCATCATATCTCGAGAACTTGAATGTATGCTCCTCTTAAATTTGGAACATTGTATCAGGCGTACATGATATTCTAGGAGGTGGCATGGCATGCCAGGCAGACCACAAGATCTCCTGTTAAAGGCGTCTTTCCTTAAAATTAAAGTCCATCATATCTCGAGAACTTGAATGTATACTCCTCTTAAATTTGGAACATTGTATCAGGCGTACATGATATTCTAGGAGGTGGCATGGCATGCCAGGCAGACCACAAGATCTCCTGTTACAGGCGTCTTTCCTTAAAATTAAAGTCCATCATATCTCGAGAACTAGAAGGTATACTCCTCTGATATTTGGAACATTCTATCAGGGGTATATGACCTTCTTGGAGGTGGCATACTATGCCAGCCGGACAGACAGTTCTCCTACTACAGGCGTCTTTCTTTGAAACTAAGTCGATCATATCTCGAGAACGAGATGACGTACTCCTCTTAAATTTGGAACATTGTATCAGGGGTACATGACGTTCTAGGAGGTGGCATGACATGACAGGCATACGAGCAGTTCTCCTGTTACAGGCGTCTTTCCGTAAAATTAAAGTCCATCATATCTCGAGAACTAGAAGGTGTACTCCTCTGATATTTGGAACATTCTATCAGGGTTATATGACCTTCTTGGAGGTGGCATACTATGCCAGCCGGACAAACAGTTCTCCTACTACAGGCGTCTTTCCTTAAAATTAAAGTCCATCATATCTCGAGAACTTGAATGTATGCTCCTCTTAAATTTGGAACATTGTATCAGGCGTACATGACATTCTAGGAGGTGGCATGGCATGCCAGGCAGACCACAAGATCTCCTGTTACAGGCGTCTTTCCTTAAAATTAAAGTCCATCATATCTCGAGAACTAGAATGTATACTCCTCTGATATTTGGAACATTCTATCAGGGGTATATGACCTTCTTGGAGGTGGCATACTATGCCAGCCGGACAGACAGTTCTCCTACTACAGGCGTCTTTCATTGAAACTAAGTCGATCATATCTCGAGAACGAGATGACGTACTCCTCTTAAATTTGGAACATTGTATCAGGGGTACATGACGTTCTAGGAGGTGGCATGACATGACAGGCATACGAGCAGTTCTCCTGTTACAGGCGTCTTTCCGTAAAATTAAAGTCCATCATATCTCGAGAACTAGAAGGTATACTCCTCTGATATTTGGAACATTCTATCAGGGGTATATGACCTTCTTGGAGGTGGCATACTATGCCAGCCGGACAAAGAGTTCTCCTACTACAGGCGTCTTTCCTTAAAATTAAAGTCCATCATATCTCGAGAACTAGAAGGTATACTCCTCTTAAATTTGGAACATTGTATCAGGCGTACATGACATTCTAGGAGGTGGCATGGCACGCCAGGCAGACCAGAAGTTCTCCTGTTACAGGCGTCTTTCCATAAATTAAAGTCCATCATATCTCGAGAACTAGAAGGTATACTCCTCTGATATTTGGAACATTCTATCAGGGGTATATGACCTTCTTGGAGGTGGCATACTATGCCAGCCGGACAAACAGTTCTCCTACTACAGGCGTCTTTCATTGAAACAAAGTCGATCATATCTCGAGAACGAGATGACGTACTCCTCTTAAGTATGGAACATTGTATCAGGGGTACATGACATTCTAGGAGGTGGCATGACGTGCCACGCAGACGAGCAGTTCTCCTGTTACAGGCGTCTTTCCTTAAAATTAAAGTCCATCATATCTCGAGAACTTGAATGTATGCTCCTCTTAAATTTGGAACATTGTATCAGGCGTACATGACATTCTAGGAGGTGGCATGGCATGCCAGGCAGACCACAAGATCTCCTGTTACAGGCGTCTTTCCTTAAAATTAAAGTCCATCATATCTCGAGAACTAGAAGGTATACTCGTCTGATATTTGGAACATTCTATCAGGGGTATATGACCTTCTTGGAGGTGGCATACTATGCCAGCCGGACAAACAGTTCTCCTACTACAGGCGTCTTTCATTGAAACTTAGTCGATCATATCTCGAGAACGAGATGACGTACTCCTCTTAAATATGGAACATTGTATCAGGGGTACATGACATTCTAGGAGGTGGCATGACATCACAGGCATACGAGCAGTTCTCCTGTTACAGGCGTCTTTCCTTAAAATTAAAGTCCATCATATCTCGAGAACTTGAATGTATGCTCCTCTTAAATTTGGAACATTGTATCAGGCGTACATGATATTCTAGGAGGTGGCATGGCATGCCAGGCAGACCACAAGATCTCCTGTTAAAGGCGTCTTTCCTTAAAATTAAAGTCCATCATATCTCGAGAACTAGAAGGTATACTCCTCTGATATTTGGAACATTCTATCAGGGGTATATGACCTTCTTGGAGGTGGCATACTATGCCAGCCGGACAGACAGTTCTCCTACTACAGGCGTCTTTCTTTGAAACTAAGTCGATCATATCTCGAGAACGAGATGACGTACTCCTCTTAAATTTGGAACATTGTATCAGGGGTACATGACGTTCTAGGAGGTGGCATGACATGACAGGCATACGACGAGCAGTTCTCCTGTTACAGGCGTCTTTCCGTAAAATTAAAGTCCATCATATCTCGAGAACTAGAAGGTGTACTCCTCTGATATTTGGAACATTCTATCAGGGTTATATGACCTTCTTGGAGGTGGCATACTATGCCAGCCGGACAAACAGTTCTCCTACTACAGGCGTCTTTCCTTAAAATTAAAGTCCATCATATCTCGAGAACTTGAATGTATGCTCCTCTTAAATTTGGAACATTGTATCAGGCGTACATGACATTCTAGGAGGTGGCATGGCATGCCAGGCAGACCACAAGATCTCCTGTTACAGGCGTCTTTCCTTAAAATTAAAGTCCATCATATCTCGAGAACTAGAATGTATACTCCTCTGATATTTGGAACATTCTATCAGGGGGGTATATGACCTTCTTGGAGGTGGCATACTATGCCAGCCGGACAGACAGTTCTCCTACTACAGGCGTCTTTCATTGAAACTAAGTCGATCATATCTCGAGAACGAGATGACGTACTCCTCTTAAATTTGGAACATTGTATCAGGGGTACATGACGTTCTAGGAGGTGGCATGACATGACAGGCATACGAGCAGTTCTCCTGTTACAGGCGTCTTTCCGTAAAAATTAAAGTCCATCATATCTCGAGAACTAGAAGGTATACTCCTCTGATATTTGGAACATTCTATCAGGGGTATATGACCTTCTTGGAGGTGGCATACTATGCCAGCCGGACAAAGAGTTCTCCTACTACAGGCGTCTTTCCTTAAAATTAAAGTCCATCATATCTCGAGAACTAGAAGGTATACTCCTCTTAAATTTGGAACATTGTATCAGGCGTACATGACATTCTAGGAGGTGGCATGGCACGCCAGGCAGACCAGAAGTTCTCCTGTTACAGGCGTCTTTCCATAAATTAAAGTCCATCATATCTCGAGAACTAGAAGGTATACTCCTCTGATATTTGGAACATTCTATCAGGGGTATATGACCTTCTTGGAGGTGGCATACTATGCCAGCCGGACAAACAGTTCTCCTACTACAGGCGTCTTTCATTGAAACAAAGTCGATCATATCTCGAGAACGAGATGACGTACTCCTCTTAAGTATGGAACATTGTATCAGGGGTACATGACATTCTAGGAGGTGGCATGACGTGCCACGCAGACGAGCAGTTCTCCTGTTACAGGCGTCTTTCCTTAAAATTAAAGTCCATCATATCTCGAGAACTTGAATGTATGCTCCTCTTAAATTTGGAACATTGTATCAGGCGTACATGACATTCTAGGAGGTGGCATGGCATGCCAGGCAGACCACAAGATCTCCTGTTACAGGCGTCTTTCCTTAAAATTAAAGTCCATCATATCTCGAGAACTAGAAGGTATACTCGTCTGATATTTGGAACATTCTATCAGGGGTATATGACCTTCTTGGAGGTGGCATACTATGCCAGCCGGACAAACAGTTCTCCTACTACAGGCGTCTTTCATTGAAACTTAGTCGATCATATCTCGAGAACGAGATGACGTACTCCTCTTAAATATGGAACATTGTATCAGGGGTACATGACATTCTAGGAGGTGGCATGACATCACAGGCATACGAGCAGTTCTCCTGTTACAGGCGTCTTTCCTTAAAATTAAAGTCCATCATATCTCGAGAACTTGAATGTATGCTCCTCTTAAATTTGGAACATTGTATCAGGCGTACATGATATTCTAGGAGGTGGCATGGCATGCCAGGCAGACCACAAGATCTCCTGTTAAAGGCGTCTTTCCTTAAAATTAAAGTCCATCATATCTCGAGAACTAGAAGGTATACTCCTCTGATATTTGGAACATTCTATCAGGGGTATATGACCTTCTTGGAGGTGGCATACTATGCCAGCCGGACAGACAGTTCTCCTACTACAGGCGTCTTTCTTTGAAACTAAGTCGATCATATCTCGAGAACGAGATGACGTACTCCTCTTAAATTTGGAACATTGTATCAGGGGTACATGACGTTCTAGGAGGTGGCATGACATGACAGGCATACGAGCAGTTCTCCTGTTACAGGCGTCTTTCCGTAAAATTAAAGTCCATCATATCTCGAGAACTAGAAGGTGTACTCCTCTGATATTTGGAACATTCTATCAGGGTTATATGACCTTCTTGGAGGTGGCATACTATGCCAGCCGGACAAACAGTTCTCCTACTACAGGCGTCTTTCCTTAAAATTAAAGTCCATCATATCTCGAGAACTTGAATGTATGCTCCTCTTAAATTTGGAACATTGTATCAGGCGTACATGACATTCTAGGAGGTGGCATGGCATGCCAGGCAGACCACAAGATCTCCTGTTACAGGCGTCTTTCCTTAAAATTAAAGTCCATCATATCTCGAGAACTAGAATGTATACTCCTCTGATATTTGGAACATTCTATCAGGGGTATATGACCTTCTTGGAGGTGGCATACTATGCCAGCCGGACAGTTTCATTGAAACTAAGTCGATCATATCTCGAGAACGAGATGACGTACTCCTCTTAAATTTGGAACATTGTATCAGGGGTACATGACGTTCTAGGAGGTGGCATGACATGACAGGCATACGAGCAGTTCTCCTGTTACAGGCGTCTTTCCGTAAAATTAAAGTCCATCATATCTCGAGAACTAGAAGGTATACTCCTCTGATATTTGGAACATTCTATCAGGGGTATATGACCTTCTTGGAGGTGGCATACTATGCCAGCCGGACAAAGAGTTCTCCTACTACAGGCGTCTTTCCTTAAAATTAAAGTCCATCATATCTCGAGAGAACTAGAAGGTATACTCCTCTTAAATTTGGAACATTGTATCAGGGGTACATGACATTCTAGGAGGTGGCATGGCATGCCAGGCAGACCAACAGTTCTCCTGTTACAGGCGTCTTTCCTTAAAATTAAAGTCCATCATATCTCGAGAACTAGAAGGTATACTCCTCTGATATTTGGAACATTCTATCAGGGGTATATGACATTCTGGAGGTGGCATACTATGCCAGCCGGACAAACAGTTCTCCTACTACAGGCGTCTTTCATTAAAATTAAAGTCCATCATATCTCGAGAACGAGAACGTACTCCTCTTAAATTTGGAACATTGTATCAGGGGTACATGACATTCTAGGAGGTGGCATGACATGCCAGGCAGACGAGCAGTTCTCCTGTTACAGGCGTCTTTCCTTAAAATTAAAGTCCATCATATCTCGAGAACTTGAATGTATACTCCTCTTAAATTTGGAACATTGTATCAGGGGTACATGACATTCTAGGAGGTGGCATGGCATGCCAGGCAGACCACAAGTTCTCCTGTTACAGGCGTCTTTCCTTAAAATTAAAGTCCATCATATCTCGAGAACTAGAAGGTATACTCCTCTGATATTTGGAACATTCTATCAGGGGTATATGACATTCTAGGAGGTGGCATATATGCCAGGCGGACAGACAGTTCTCCTACTACAGGCGTCTTTCATTAAAATTAAAGTCCATCATATCTCGAGAACGAGAATGACGTACTCCTCTTAAATTTGGAACATTGTATCAGGGGTACATGACATTCTAGGAGGTGGCATGACATGCCAGGCAGACGAACAGTTCTCCTGTTACAGGCGTCTTTCCTTAAAATTAAAGTCCATCATATCTCGAGAACTAGAAGGTATACTCCTCTGAAATTTGGAACATTCTATCAGGGGTATATGACATTCTAGGAGGTGGCATACATGCCAGGCGGACAAACAGTTCTCCTGTTACAGGCGTCTTTCCATTAAAATTAAAGTCCATCATATCTCGAGAACTAGATGGTATACTCCTCTTAAATTTGGAACATTGTATCAGGGGTACATGACATTCTAGGAGGTGGCATACATGCCAGGCAGACAAACAGTTCTCCTGTTACAGGCGTCTTTCCTTAAAATTAAAGTCCATCATATCTCGAGAACTAGAAGGTGTACTCCTCTGAAATTTGGAACATTGTATCAGGGGTATATGACATTCTAGGAGGTGGCATGGCATGCCAGGCGGACAAACAGTTCTCCTGTTACAGGCGTCTTTCCTTAAAATTAAAGTCCATCATATCTCGAGAACTAGATGTATACTCCTCTTAAATTTGGAACATTGTATCAGGGGTACATGACATTCTAGGAGGAACCTCTCTGACTTGGAACCTCTGACAAAGCTTGATAAGCAGACGCCAGCAATACGTAACTGAACG
>JAUCMO010000286.1:0-22466 GCA_032399605.1 Melipona beecheii
TATGCCACCTCCAAGAAGTGTCATATACGCCCTGATAGAATGTTCCAAATATAAGAGGAGTATACCTTCTAGTTCTCGAGATATGATGGACTTTAATTTTAAGGAAAGACGCCTGTAACAGGAGAACTGCTCGTCTGCCTGGCATGTCATGCCACCTCCTAGAATGTCATGTACCCCTGATACAATGTTCCAAATTTAAGAGGAGTACGTACATCTCTAGTTCTCGAGATATGATCGACTTAGTTTCAATGAAAGACGCCTGTAGTAGGAGAACTGTTTGTCCGGCTGGCATAGTATGCCACCTCCAAGAAGGTCATATACCCCTGATAGAATGTTCCAAATATCAGAGGAGTATACCTTCTAGTTCTCGAGATATGATGGACTTTAATTTTATGGAAAGACGCCTGTAACAGGAGAACTTCTCGTCTGCCTGGCATGTCATGCCACCTCCTAGAATGTCATGTACGCCCTGATACAATGTTCCAAATTTAAGAGGAGTACGTCATCTCGTTCTCGAGATATGATCGACTTAGTTTCAATGAAAGACGCCTGTAGTAGGAGAACTGTTTGTCCGGCTGGCATAGTATGCCACCTCCAAGAAGGTCATATACCCCTGATAGAATGTTCCAAAATATCAGAGGAGTATACCTTCTAGTTCTCGAGATATGATGGACTTTAATTTTAAGGAAAGACGCCTGTAACAGGAGAACTTGTGGTCTGCCTGGCATGCCATGCCACCTCCTAGAATGTCATGTACGCCCTGATACAATGTTCCAAATTTAAGAGGAGTATACATTCTAGTTCTCGAGATATGATGGACTTTAATTTTTAAGGAAAGACGCCTGTAACAGGAGAACTGCTCGTCTGCCTGGCATGTCATGCCACCTCCTAGAATGTCATGTACCCCTGATACAATGTTCCAAATTTAAGAGGAGTACGTCATCTCTGTTCTCGAGATATGATCGACTTAGTTTCAATGAAAGACGCCTGTAGTAGGAGAACTGTTTGTCCGGCTGGCATAGTATGCCACCTCCAAGAAGGTCATATACCCCTGATAGAATGTTCCAAATATCAGAGGAGTATACCTTCTAGTTCTCGAGATATGATGGACTTTAATTTTATGGAAAGACGCCTGTAACAGGAGAACTTCTGGTCTGCCTGGCATGCCATGCCACCTCCTAGAATGTCATGTACGCCTGATACAATGTTCCAAATTTAAGAGGAGTATACCTTCTAGTTCTCGAGATATGATGGACTTTAATTTTTAAGGAAAGACGCCTGTAACAGGAGAACTGCTTTGTCTGGCTGGCATAGTCATGCCACCTCCTAGAATGTCATGTACCCCTGATACAATGTTCCAAATTTAAGAGGAGTATACGTCATCTCGTTCTCGAGATATGATGGACTTTAGTTTCAATGAAAGACGCCTGTAGTAGGAGAACTGTTTGTCCGGCTGGCATAGTCATGCCACCTCCAAGAAGGTCATATACCCCTGATAGAATGTTCCAAATATCAGAGGAGTATACCTTCTAGTTCTCGAGATATGATGGACTTTAATTTTAAGGAAAGACGCCTGTAACAGGAGAACTGCTCGTCTGCCTGGCATGTCATGCCACCTCCTAGAATGTCATGTACCCCTGATACAATGTTCCAAATTTAAGAGGAGTACGTCATCTCGTTCTCGAGATATGATCGACTTAGTTTCAATGAAAGACGCCTGTAGTAGGAGAACTGTTTGTCCGGCTGGCATAGTATGCCACCTCCAAGAAGGTCATATACCCCTGATAGAATGTTCCAAATATCAGAGGAGTATACCTTCTAGTTCTCGAGATATGATGGACTTTAATTTTAAGGAAAGACGCCTGTAACAGGAGAACTGCTTTGTCTGCCTGGCATGTCATGCCACCTCCTAGAATGTCATGTACGCCTGATACAATGTTCCAAATTTAAGAGGAGTATACATTCTAGTTCTCGAGATATGATGGACTTTAATTTTAAGGAAAGACGCCTGTAACAGGAGAACTGCTCGTCTGCCTGGCATGTCATGCCACCTCCTAGAATGTCATGTACCCCTGATACAATGTTCCAAATTTAAGAGGAGTACGTCATCTCGTTCTCGAGATATGATCGACTTAGTTTCAATGAAAGACGCCTGTAGTAGGAGAACTGTTTGTCCGGCTGGCATAGTATGCCACCTCCAAGAAGGTCATATACCCCTGATAGAATGTTCCAAATATCAGAGGAGTATACCTTCTAGTTCTCGAGATATGATGGACTTTAATTTTAAGGAAAGACGCCTGTAACAGGAGAACTTCTGGTCTGCCTGGCATGCCATGCCACCTCCT
The DNA here is from genome assembly GCA_032399605.1 of Melipona beecheii. Taxonomy (NCBI): domain Eukaryota; kingdom Metazoa; phylum Arthropoda; class Insecta; order Hymenoptera; family Apidae; genus Melipona; species Melipona beecheii. The sequence continues at coordinate 2,346 of JAUCMO010000286.1, forward strand.
AGAATGTCATGTACGCCTGATACAATGTTCCAAATTTAAGAGGAGTATACATTCTAGTTCTCGAGATATGATGGACTTTAATTTTAAGGAAAGACGCCTGTAACAGGAGAACTGCTCTGTCTGCGCTGGCATGTCATGCCACCTCCTAGAATGTCATGTACCCCTGATACAATGTTCCAAATTTAAGAGGAGTACGTCATCTCGTTCTCGAGATATGATCGACTTAGTTTCAATGAAAGACGCCTGTAGTAGGAGAACTGTTTGTCCGGCTGGCATAGTCATGCCACCTCCAAGAAGGTCATATACCCCTGATAGAATGTTCCAAATATCAGAGGAGTATACCTTCTAGTTCTCGAGATATGATGGACTTTAATTTTAAGGAAAGACGCCTGTAACAGGAGAACTGTCTCGTCTGCCTGGCATGTCATGCCACCTCCTAGAATGTCATGTACGCCCTGATACAATGTTCCAAATTTAAGAGGAGTACGTACATTCTAGTTCTCGAGATATGATCGACTTTAGTTTCAATGAAAGACGCCTGTAGTAGGAGAACTGTTTGTCCGGCTGGCATAGTATGCCACCTCCAAGAAGGTCATATACCCCCTGATAGAATGTTCCAAATATCAGAGGAGTATACCTTCTAGTTCTCGAGATATGATGGACTCTAATTTTATGAAAGACGCCTGTAACAGGAGAACTGCTCGTCTGCGCGGCACGTCAAGTGCCACCTCCTAGAATGTCATAAAAATTGATACAATGTCTACACTTAAGAGGAGTACGTCATCTCGTTCTCGAGATAAGGATCGACTTTAGTTTCCAATGAAAGACGCCAGGTAGAGAACTGCTTGTCTGGCTGGCATAGTATGCCAACCCAAGAAGGGTCATAAACCTCTCGATAGAATGCGTTCCAAAATATCAGAGGAGTATACCCTTCTAGTTCGGAGATATGATGGACTTTAATTTTAAGGAAAGACGCCTGTAACAGGAGAACTGCTCGTATGCCTGTCATGTCGTGAAATGCCACCTCCTAGAATGTCATGTACCCCTGATACAATGTTCCAAATATAAGAGGAGTACGTCATCAAGTTCTCGAGAGATATGATGGACTTTAATTTTCAATGAAAAGACGCCTGTAACAGGAGAACTGTTTGTATGGCTGATATAGTCATGCCACCCTCCCTAGAATGTCGCGCGTACCTTGATAGAATGTTCCAAATTTAAGAGGGAGCATACCTTCCGTTCGGAGATATGATGGACTTAGTTTCAATGAAAGACGCCTGTAACAGGAGATGTTTGTCCGGCTGGTATGATACCCCTAGAATGTGTCATGTACCCTGATAGAAAGTTCCAAATATCAGACGAGTATAAGATTCAAGTTCTCGAGTTATGATGGACTTTAATTTATGGAAAGACGCCTGTACAGGAGAACTTCTGTCTGTTCGGGTATGCCATGCCACTCCTAGAATGTCATGCAAATGCCTACAATGTTCCAAATTTAAGAGGAGAGTACCTTCTAGTTCGAGATATGATCGGACTTAGTTTTAAGGAAAGACGCCTGTAGTAGGAGAACTGTTTGTCCGGCTGGCATAGGGGTATGCCACATCCAAAAGAAGGTCACATATACCCTGATAGAACAAGTTCCAAATATCAGAGGAGTATACCTTCTAGTTCTTCGAGATATGATGGACCTTTAATTTTACGGAAAGACGCCTGTAACAGTGAGAACTTGCTCGCATGCCTGTCATGTCATGCCACCCTAGAACGTCATGAACGCCTGATACAAAATGTTCCAAATTCTCAAAGAGGAGTACGTCATCTAGTTCTCGAGATATGATGGACTTTAATTTTAAGGAAAGACGCCCTGTGGAGAGGCTGGCATATAAGCCCCCTCCAAAGGGTAATATACCCCTGATAGAATGTTCCAAATATCACCGGGAGAGGAGTATACCTTCTACCTCGAGATATGATGGACTTTAATTTTAAGGAGAGACGCCTGTAACAGGAGAACTGCTCTTGTATGCCTGTCATGGCATGCCACCTCCTAGAATGTCATGTACCTTGATACAATGTTCCAAATTTAAGAGGAGTACGTCATCTCGTTCTCGAGATATGATCGACTTGTTCTCAGCCCAGAAACACGCCGTAGTAGGAGAACTGCTCGTCTGCCTGGCATGTCATGCCACCTCCTAGAATGTCATGTACCCCTGATACAATGTTCCAAATTTAAGAGGAGTACGTCATCTCTGTTCTCGAGATATGATCGACTTAGTTTCAATGAAAGACGCCTGTAGTAGGAGAACTGTTTGTCCGGCTGGCATAGTATGCCACCTCCAAGAAGGTCATATACCCCTGATAGAATGTTCCAAATATCAGAGGAGTATACCTTCTAGTTCTCGAGATATGATGGACTTTAATTTTAAGGAAAGACGCCTGTAACAGGAGAACTGTCTGGTCTGCCTGGCATGCCATGCCACCTCCTAGAATGTCATGTACGCCCTGATACAATGTTCCAAATTTAAGAGGAGTATACATTCTAGTTCTCGAGATATGATGGACTTTAATTTTTAAGGAAAGACGCCTGTAACAGGAGAACTGCTCGTCTGCCTGGCATGTCATGCCACCTCCTAGAATGTCATGTACCCCTGATACAATGTTCCAAATTTAAGAGGAGTACGTCATCTCGTTCTCGAGATATGATCGACTTAGTTTCAATGAAAGACGCCTGTAGTAGGAGAACTGTTTGTCCGGCTGGCATAGTATGCCACCTCCAAGAAGGTCATATACCCCTGATAGAATGTTCCAAATATCAGAGGAGTATACCTTCTAGTTCTCGAGATATGATGGACTTTAATTTTAAGGAAAGACGCCTGTAACAGGAGAACTTGCTGGTCTGCCTGGCATGCCATGCCACCTCCTAGAATGTCATGTACGCCTGATACAATGTTCCAAATTTAAGAGGAGCATACATTCTAGTTCTCGAGATATGATGGACTTTAATTTTAAGGAAAGACGCCTGTAACAGGAGAACTGCTCGTCTGCCTGGCATGTCATGCCACCTCCTAGAATGTCATGTACCCCCTGATACAATGTTCCAAATTTAAGAGGAGTACGTCATCTCGTTCTCGAGATATGATCGACTTAGTTTCAATGAAAGATGCCTGGTAGAGGAGAACTGTTTGTATGCCTGTCATGTCAGTGCCACCTCCTAGAATGTCATATACCCCCTGATAGAATGTTCCAAATATCAGAGGAGAATACCTTCTCGTTCTCGAGATATGATGGACTTTAGTTTTATGGAAAGACGCCCTGTAGTAGGAGAACTTCTTTGTCTGGCTGGCCCAGCCTCCCTAGAATGTCATATACTCCCTGATAGAATGTTCCAAATTTAGCAGTGAGTATACCTTCTAGTTCTTGAGATATGGATGGACTATAATTTATGGAAAACGCCTGTAGTAGGAGAACTGTTTGTCCGGCTGGCGTGCCGCTGCCACCTCCTAGAATGTCATATACCCCTGATACAATGTCTAAATTTTAAGAGGAGTATACCTTCTAGTTCTCGAGATATGATGGACTTTAATTTTAAGGAAAGACGCCTGTAGTAGGAGAACTGGTTTGTCCACGACATGTCATGCCACATCCAAGAATGTCATAAATTCCTGATAGAATGTTCCAAATATAAGAGGAGTACGTCATCTCATTTCGAGATATGATGGACTTAGTTTCACGGAAAGACGCCTGTAGTAGGAGAACTGTTTGTCCGGCTGGCATAGTATGCCACCTCCAGAACGTCATGTACCCCTGATACCATGTTCCAAATATAAGAGGAGGCATACCATCTAGTTCCTGAGATATGATCACTTAGTTTCAATGAAAGACGCCTTTGTAACTGGAGGGGAACTGTTTGTATGCCTGGCCGCGTCATGCCACCTCCTAGGAATGTCATGTACCCCCTGATAGAATGTTCCAAATATCAGAGGAGTACGTCATCTCGTTCCTCGAGATATGATGGACTTAGTTTTAAGGAAAGACTCCTGCAACAGGAGAACTGTTTGTCCGGCTGGCATGCCATGCCACCTCCTAGAATGTCATATACCCCCTGATAGAATGTTCCAAATAGCAAGAGGATCTGATACATTCTAGTTCTCGAGAAATGATGGGTTTCAATGAAACACGCCTGTAGTAGGAGAACTGTTTGTCCGGCTGGCATAGTATGCCACCTCCAAGAAGGTCATATACCCCTGATAGAATGTTCCAAATATCAGAGGAGTATACCTTCTAGTTCTCGAGATATGATGAACTTTAATTTTAAGGAAAGACGCCTGTAACAGGAGAACTGCTCGTATGCCTGTCATGTCATGCCACCTCCTAGAATGTCATGTACCCCTGATACAATGTTCCAAATTTAAGAGGAGTACGTCATCTCGTTCTCGAGATATGATCGACTTAGTTTCAATGAAAGACGCCTGTAGAAGGAGAACTGTTTGTCCGGCTGGCATAGTATGCCACCTCCAAGAAGGTCATATACCCCTGATAGAATGTTCCAAATATCAGAGGAGTATACCTTCTAGTTCTCGAGATATGATGGACTTTAATTTTACGGAAAGACGCCTGTAACAGGAGAACTGCTCGTATGCCTGTCATGTCATGCCACCTCCTAGAACGTCATGTACCCCTGATACAATGTTCCAAATTTAAGAGGATTACGTCATCTCGTTCTCGAGATATGATCGACTTAGTTTCAATGAAAGACGCCTGTAGTAGGAGAACTGTCTGTCCGGCTGGCATAGTATGCCACCTCCAAGAAGGTCATATACCCCTGATAGAATGTTCCAAATATCAGAGGAGTATACCTTCTAGTTCTCGAGATATGATGGACTTTAATTTTAAGGAAAGACGCCTGTAACAGGAGATCTTGTGGTCTGCCTGGCATGCCATGCCACCTCCTAGAATGTCATGTAAGCCTGATACAATATTCCAAATTTAAGAGGAGCATACATTCAAGTTCTCGAGATATGATGGACTTTAATTTTAAGGAAAGACGCCTGTAACAGGAGAACTGCTCGTATGCCTGTCATGTCATGCCACCTCCTAGAATGTCATGTACCCCTGATACAATGTTCCAAATTTAAGAGGAGTACGTCATCTCGTTCTCGAGATATGATGGACTTTAGTTTCAATGAAAGACGCCTGTAGTAGGAGAACTGTTTGTCCGGCTGGCATAGTATGCCACCTCCAAGAAGGTCATATACCCCTGATAGAATGTTCCAAATATCAGAGGAGTATACCTTCTAGTTCTCGAGATATGATGGACTTTTATTTTATGGAAAGACGCCTGTAACAGGAGAACTGTTGGTCTGCCTGGCGTGCCATGCCACCTCCTAGAATGTCATGTACGCCTGATACAATGATCCAAATTTAAGAGGAGTATACCTTCTAGTTCTCGAGATATGATGGACTTTAATTTTAAGGAAAAACGCCTGTAGTAGGAGAACTGTTTGTCCGGCTGGCATAGTCATGCCACCTCCAAGAATGTCATATACCCCTGATAGAATGTTCCAAATTTAAGAGGAGTATACCTTCTAGTTCTCGAGATATGATGGACTTTAATTTTAAGGAAAGACGCCTGTAACAGGAGAACTGCTTTGTATGCCTGGCATGTCATGCCACCTCCTAGAATGTCATGTACCCCTGATACAATGTTCCAAATTTAAGAGGAGTACGTCTTCTAGTTCTCGAGATATGATGGACTTTAGTTTCAATGAAAGACGCCTGTAGTAGGAGAACTGTTTGTCCGGCTGGCATAGTATGCCACCTCCAAGAAGGTCATATACCCCTGATAGAATGTTCCAAATATCAGAGGAGTATACCTTCTAGTTCTCGAGATATGATGGACTTTAATTTTAAGGAAAGACGCCTGTAACTGGAGAACTGCTCGTATGCCTGTCATGTCATGCCACCTCCTAGAATGTCATGTACCCCTGATACAATGTTCCAAATTTCAGAGGAGTACGTCATCTCGTTCTCGAGATATGATCGACTTAGTTTCAATGAAAGACGCCTGTAGTAGGAGAACTGTTTGTCCGGCTGGCATAGTATGCCACCTCCAAGAAGGTCATATACCCCTGATAGAATGTTCCAAATATCAGAGGAGTATAACATCTCTAGTTCTCGAGATATGATGGACTTTAATTTTAAGGAAAGACGCCTGTAACAGGAGAACATGTGGTCTGCCTGGCATGCCATGCCACCTCCTAGAATGTCATGTACGCCTGATACAATGTTCCAAATTTAAGAGGAGTATACATTCAAGTTCTCGAGATATGATGGACTTTAATTTTAAGGAAAGACGCCTGTAACAGGAGAACTGCTCGTTTGCCTGTCATGTCATGCCACCTCCTAGAATGTCATGTACCCCTGATACAATGTTCCAAATTTAAGAGGAGTACGTCATCTCGTTCTCGAGATATGATCGACTTAGTTTCAATGAAAGACGCCTGTAGTAGGAGAACTGTTTGTCCGGCTGGCATAGTATGCCACCTCCAAGAAGGTCATATACCCCTGATAGAATGTTCCAAATATCAGACGAGTATACATTCTAGTTCTCGAGATATGATGGACTTTAATTTTAAGGAAAGACGCCTGTAACAGGAGACCTTGTGGTCTGCCTGGCATGCCATGCCACCTCCTAGAATGTCATGTACGCCTGATGCAATGTTCCAAATTTAAGAGGAGCATACATTCAAGTTCTCGAGATATGATGGACTTTAATTTTAAGGAAAGACGCCTGTAACAGGAGAACTGCTCGTCTGCGTGGCACGTCATGCCACCTCCTAGAATGTCATGTACCCCTGATACAATGTTCCAAACTTAAGAGGAGTACGTCATCTCGTTCTCGAGATATGATCGACTTTTAGTTTCAATGAAAGACGCCTGTAGTAGGAGAACTGTTTGTCCGGCTGGCATAGTATGCCACCTCCAAGAAGGTCATATACCCCTGATAGAATGTTCCAAATATCAGAGGAGTATACCTTCTAGTTCTCGAGATATGATGGACTTTAATTTTAAGGAAAGACGCCTGTAGTAGGAGAACTGTTTGTCCGGCTGGCATAGTATGCCACCTAAAAAGAAGGTCATATACCCCTGATAGAATGTTCCAAATATCAGAGGAGTATACCTTCTAGTTCTCGAGATATGATGGACTTTAATTTTAAGGAAAGACGCCTGTAACAGGAGAACTGCTCGTATGCCTGTCATGTCATGCCACCTCCTAGAATGTCATGTACCCCTGATACAATGTTCCAAATTTAAGAGGAGTACGTCATCTCGTTCTCGAGATATGATCGATGGACTTAGTTTCAATGAAAGACGCCTGTAGTAGGAGAACTGTTTGTCCGGCTGGCATAGTATGCCACCTCCAAGAAGGTCATATACCCCTGATAGAATGTTCCAAATATCAGAGGAGTATACTTTCTAGTTCTCGAGATATGATGGACTTTAATTTTAAGGAAAGACGCCTGTAACAGGAGAACCTTGTGGTCTGCCTGGCATGCCATGCCACCTCCTAGAATGTCATGTACGCCTGATACAATGTTCCAAATTTAAGAGGAGCATACATTCAAGTTCTCGAGATATGATGGACTTTAATTTTAAGGAAAGACGCCTGTAACAGGAGAACTGCTCGTATGCCTGTCATGTCATGCCACCTCCTAGAATGTCATGTACCCCTGATACAATGTTCCAAATTTAAGAGGAGTACGTCATCTAGTTCTCGAGATATGATCGACTTAGTTTCAATGAAAGACGCCTGTAGTAGGAGAACTGTTTGTCCGGCTGGCATAGTATGCCACCTCCAAGAAGGTCATATACCCCTGATAGAATGTTCCAAATATCAGAGGAGTATACCTTCTAGTTCTCGAGATATGATGGACTTTAATTTTAAGGAAAGACGCCTGTAACAGGAGAACTGCTCGTATGCCTGGCATGTCATGCCACCTCCTAGAATGTCATGTACCCCTGATACAATGTTCCAAATTTAAGAGGAGTACGTCATCTCGTTCTCGAGATATGATCGACTTAGTTTCAATGAAAGACGCCTGTAGTAGGAGAACTGTTTGTCCGGCTGGCATAGTATGCCACCTCCAAGAAGGTCATATACCCCTGATAGAATGTTCCAAATATCAGAGGAGTATACCTTCTAGTTCTCGAGATATGATGGACTTTAATTTTAAGGAAAGACGCCTGTAACAGGAGAACTTCTGGTCTGCCTGGCGTGCCATGCCACCTCCTAGAATGTCATGTACGCCTGATACAATGTTCCAAATTTAAGAGGAGTATACCTTCTAGTTCTCGAGATATGATGGACTTTAATTTTAAGGAAAGACGCCTGTAGTAGGAGAACTGTTTGTCCGGCTGGCATAGTATGCCACCTCCAAGAAGGTCATATACCCCTGATAGAATGTTCCAAATATCAGAGGAGTATACCTTCTAGTTCTCGAGATATGATGGACTTTAATTTTACGGAAAGACGCCTGTAACAGGAGAACTGCTCGTATGCCTGTCATGTCATTCCACCTCCTAGAATGTCATGTACCCCTGATACAATGTTCCAAATTTAAGAGGAGTACGTCATCTCGTTCTCGAGATATGATCGACTTAGTTTCAATGAAAGACGCCTGTAGTAGGAGAACTGTCTGTCCGGCTGGCATAGTATGCCACCTCCAAGAAGGTCATATACCCCTGATAGAATGTTCCAAATATCAGAGGAGTATACCTTCTAGTTCTCGAGATATGATGGACTTTAATTTTAAGGAAAGACGCCTGTAACAGGAGATCTTGTGGTCTGCCTGGCATGCCATGCCACCTCCTAGAATGTCATGTACGCCTGATACAATGTTCCAAATTTAAGAGGAGCATACATTCAAGTTCTCGAGATATGATGGACTTTAATTTTAAGGAAAGACGCCTGTAACAGGAGAACTGCTCGTTTGCCTGTCATGTCATGCCACCTCCTAGAATGTCATGTACCCCTGATACAATGTTCCAAATTTAAGAGGAGTACGTCATCTCGTTCTCGAGATATGATCGACTTAGTTTCAATGAAAGACGCCTGTAGTAGGAGAACTGTTTGTCCGGCTGGCATAGTATGCCACCTCCAAGAAGGTCATATACCCCTGATAGAATGTTCCAAATATCAGACGAGTATACATTCTAGTTCTCGAGATATGATGGACTTTAATTTTAAGGAAAGACGCCTGTAACAGGAGACCTTGTGGTCTGCCTGGCATGCCATGCCACCTCCTAGAATGTCATGTACGCCTGATGCAATGTTCCAAATTTAAGAGGAGCATACATTCAAGTTCTCGAGATATGATGGACTTTAATTTTAAGGAAAGACGCCTGTAACAGGAGAACTGCTCGTCTGCGTGGCACGTCATGCCACCTCCTAGAATGTCATGTACCCCCTGATACAATGTTCCAAATTTAAGAGGAGTACGTCATCTCGTTCTCGAGATATGATCGACTTAGTTTCAATGAAAGACGCCTGTAGTAGGAGAACTGTTTGTCCGGCTGGCATAGTATGCCACCTCCAAGAAGGTCATATACCCCTGATAGAATGTTCCAAATATCAGAGGAGTATACCTTCTAGTTCTCGAGATATGATGGACTTTAATTTATGGAAAGACGCCTGTAACAGGAGAACTTCTGGTCTGCCTGGCGTGCCATGCCACCTCCTAGAATGTCATGTACGCCTGATACAATGTTCCAAATTTAAGAGGAGTATACCTTCTAGTTCTCGAGATATGATGGACTTTAATTTTAAGGAAAGACGCCTGTAACAGGAGAACTGCTCGTTTGCCTGTCATGTCATGCCACCTCCTAGAATGTCATGTACCCCTGATACAATGTTCCAAATTTAAGAGGAGTACGTCATCTCGTTCTCGAGATATGATCGACTTAGTTTCAATGAAAGACGCCTGTAGTAGGAGAACTGTTTGTCCGGCTGGCATAGTATGCCACCTCCAAGAAGGTCATATACCCCTGATAGAATGTTCCAAATATCAGAGGAGTATACATTCTAGTTCTCGAGATATGATGGACTTTAATTTTAAGGAAAGACGCCTGTAACAGGAGAACTTGTGGTCTGCCTGGCATGCCATGCCACCTCCTAGAATGTCATGTACGCCTGATACAATGTTCCAAATTTAAGAGGAGCATACATTCTAGTTCTCGAGATATGATGGACTTTAATTTTAAGGAAAGACGCCTGTAACAGGAGAACTGTTCGTCTGCCTGGCATGTCATGCCACCTCCTAGAATGTCATATACCCCTGATACAATGTTCCAAATTTAAGAGGAGTACGTCATCTCGTTCTCGAGATATGATCGACTTTAGTTTCAATGAAAGACGCCTGTAGTAGGAGAACTGTTTGTCCGGCTGGCATAGTATGCCACCTCCAAGAAGGTCATATACCCCTGATAGAATGTTCCAAATATCAGAGGAGTATACCTTCTAGTTCTCGAGATATGATGGACTTTAATTTTTAAGGAAAGACGCCTGTAACAGGAGAACTTTTGGTCTGCCTGGCATGCCATGCCACCTCCTAGAATGTCATGTACGCCTGATGCAATGTTCCAAATTTAAGAGGAGCATACCTTCTAGTTCTCGAGATATGATGGACTTTAATTTTAAGGAAAGACGCCTGTAACAGGAGAACTGCTCGTCTGCCTGGTCATGTCATGCCACCTCCTAGAATGTCATGTACCCCTGATACAATGTTCCAAATTTAAGAGGAGTACGTCATCTCGTTCTCGAGATATGATCGACTTAGTTTCAATGAAAGACGCCTGTAGTAGGAGAACTGTTTGTCCGGCTGGCATAGTATGCCACCTCCAAGAAGGTCATATACCCCTGATAGAATGTTCCAAATATCAGAGGAGTATACCTTCTAGTTCTCGAGATATGATGGACTTTAATTTATGGAAAGACGCCTGTAACAGGAGAACATCTGGTCTGCCTGGCGTGCCATGCCACCTCCTAGAATGTCATGTACGCCTGATACAATGTTCCAAATTTAAGAGGAGTATACATTCTAGTTCTCGAGATATGATGGACTTTAATTTTAAGGAAAGACGCCTGTAACAGGAGAACTGCTCGTTTGCCTGTCATGTCATGCCACCTCCTAGAATGTCATGTACCCCTGATACAATGTTCCAAATTTAAGAGGAGTACGTCATCTCGTTCTCGAGATATGATCGACTTAGTTTCAATGAAAGACGCCTGTAGTAGGAGAACTGTTTGTCCGGCTGGCATAGTATGCCACCTCCAAGAAGGTCATATACCCCTGATAGAATGTTCCAAATATCAGACGAGTATACATTCTAGTTCTCGAGATATGATGGACTTTAATTTTAAGGAAAGACGCCTGTAACAGGAGACCTTGTGGTCTGCCTGGCATGCCATGCCACCTCCTAGAATGTCATGTACGCCTGATGCAATGTTCCAAATTTAAGAGGAGCATACATTCAAGTTCTCGAGATATGATGGACTTTAATTTTAAGGAAAGACGCCTGTAACAGGAGAACTGCTCGTCTGCGTGGCACGTCATGCCACCTCCTAGAATGTCATGTACCCCTGATACAATGTTCCATACTTAAGAGGAGTACGTCATCTCGTTCTCGAGATATGATCGACTTAGTTTCAATGAAAGACGCCTGTAGTAGGAGAACTGTTTGTCCGGCTGGCATAGTATGCCAACTCCAAGAAGGTCATATACCCCTGATAGAATGTTCCAAATATCAGAGGAGTATACCTTCTAGTTCTCGAGATATGATGGACTTTAATTTATGGAAAGACGCCTGTAACAGGAGAACTTCTGGTCTGCCTGGCGTGCCATGCCACCTCCTAGAATGTCATGTACGCCTGATACAATGTTCCAAATTTAAGAGGAGTATACCTTCTAGTTCTCGAGATATGATGGACTTTAATTTTAAGGAAAGACGCCTGTAGTAGGAGAACTGTTTGTCCGGCTGGCATAGTATGCCACCTCCAAGAAGGTCATATACCCCTGATAGAATGTTCCAAATATCAGAGGAGTATACCTTCTAGTTCTCGAGATATGATGGACTTTAATTTTAAGGAAAGACGCCTGTAACAGGAGAACTGCTCGTCTGCCTGGCATGTCATGCCACCTCCTAGAATGTCATGTACCCCTGATACAATGTTCCAAATTTAAGAGGATACATCATCAAGTTCTCGAGATATGATGGACTTTAATTTCAATGAAAGACGCCTGTAGTAGGAGAACTGTTTGTCCGGCTGGCATGTCATGCCACCTCCTAGAATGTCATGTACCCCTGATAGAATGTTCCAAATATCAGAGGAGTACGTCTTCTAGTTCTCGAGATATGATGGACTTTAATTTTAAGGAAAGACGCCTGTAACAGGAGAACTGTGGTCTGCCTGGCATAGTATGCCACCTCCAAGAATGTCATATACCCCTGATAGAATGTTCCAAATATAAGAGGAGTATACCTTCTAGTTCTCGAGATATGATGGACTTTAATTTTAAGGAAAGACGCCTGTAACAGGAGAACTGCTCGTCTGCCTGTCATGTCATGCCACCTCCTAGAATGTCATGTACCCCTGATACAATGTTCCAAATTTAAGAGGAGTACGTCATCTAGTTCTCGAGATATGATCGACTTTAGTTTCAATGAAAGACGCCTGTAGTAGGAGAACTGTTTGTCCGGCTGGCATAGTATGCCACCTCCAAGAAGGTCATATACCCCTGATAGAATGTTCCAAATATCAGAGGAGTATACCTTCTAGTTCTCGAGATATGATGGACTTTAATTTTAAGGAAAGACGCCTGTAACAGGAGAACTGCTCGTATGCCTGTCATGTCATGCCACCTCCTAGAATGTCATGTACCCCTGATACAATGTTCCAAATTTAAGAGGAGTACGTCATCTAGTTCTCGAGATATGATCGACTTTAATTTTCAATGAAAGACGCCTGTAGTAGGAGAACTGTTTGTCCGGCTGGCATAGTATGCCACCTCCAAGAAGGTCATATACCCCTGATAGAATGTTCCAAATATCAGAGGAGTATACCTTCTAGTTCTCGAGATATGATGGACTTTAATTTTACGGAAAGACGCCTGTAACAGGAGAACTGCTCGTATGCCTGTCATGTCATGCCACCTCCTAGAACGTCATGTACCCCTGATACAATGTTCCAAATTTAAGAGGATTACGTCATCTCGTTCTCGAGATATGATCGACTTAGTTTCAATGAAAGACGCCTGTAGTAGGAGAACTGTTTGTCCGGCTGGCATAGTATGCCACCTCCAAGAAGGTCATATACCCCTGATAGAATGTTCCAAATATCAGAGGAGTATACCTTCTAGTTCTCGAGATATGATGGACTTTAATTTTAAGGAAAGACGCCTGTAACAGGAGAACTGCTTGTCCTGCCTGGCATAGCCATGCCACCTCCTAGAATGTCATGTACCCCTGATACAATGTTCCAAATTTAAGAGGAGTACGTCATCTAGTTCTCGAGATATGATGGACTTAATTTTAAGGAAAGACGCCTGTAGTAGGAGAACTGTTTGTCCGGCTGGCATAGTATGCCACCTCCAAGAAGGTCATATACCCCTGATAGAATGTTCCAAATATCAGAGGAGTATACCTTCTAGTTCTCGAGATATGATGGACTTTAATTTTAAGGAAAGACGCCTGTAACAGGAGAACTGCTCGTATGCCTGGCATGTCATGCCACCTCCTAGAATGTCATGTACCCTGATACAATGTTCCAAATTTAAGAGGAGTACGTCATCTCGTTCTCGAGATATGATCGACTTAGTTTCAATGAAAGACGCCTGTAGTAGGAGAACTGTTTGTCCGGCTGGCATAGTATGCCACCTCCAAGAAGGTCATATACCCCTGATAGAATGTTCCAAATATCAGAGGAGTATACCTTCTAGTTCTCGAGATATGATGGACTTTTATTTTATGGAAAGACGCCTGTAACAGGAGAACTTCTGGTCTGCCTGGCGTGCCATGCCACCTCCTAGAATGTCATGTACGCCTGATACAATGTTCCAAATTTAAGAGGAGTATACCTTCTAGTTCTCGAGATATGATGGACTTTAATTTTAAGGAAAGACGCCTGTAGTAGGAGAACTGTTTGTCCGGCTGGCATAGTATGCCACCTCCAAGAAGGTCATATACCCCTGATAGAATGTTCCAAATATCAGAGGAGTATACCTTCTAGTTCTCGAAATATGATGGACTTTAATTTTAAGGAAAGACGCCTGTAACAGGAGAACTGCTCGTATGCCTGTCATGTCATTCCACCTCCTAGAATGTCATGTACCCCTGATACAATGTTCCAAATTTAAGAGGAGTACGTCATCTCGTTCTCGAGATATGATCGACTTAGTTTCAATGAAAGACGCCTGTAGTAGGAGAACTGTTTGTCCGGCTGGCATAGTATGCCACCTCCAAGAAGGTCATATACCCCTGATAGAATGTTCCAAATATCAGAGGAGTATACCTTCTAGTTCTCGAGATATGATGGACTTTAATTTTATGGAAAGACGCCTGTAACAGGAGAACTTGTGGTCTGCCTGGCGTGCCATGCCACCTCCTAGAATGTCATGTACGCCTGATACAATGTTCCAAATTTAAGAGGAGCATACATTCAAGTTCTCGAGATATGATGGACTTTAATTTTAAGGAAAGACGCCTGTAACAGGAGAACTGCTCGTTTGCCTGTCATGTCATGCCACCTCCTAGAATGTCATGTACCCCTGATACAATGTTCCAAATTTAAGAGGAGTACGTCATCTCGTTCTCGAGATATGATCGACTTAGTTTCAATGAAAGACGCCTGTAGTAGGAGACTGTTTGTCCGGCTGGCATAGTATGCCACCTCCAAGAAGGTCATATACCCCTGATAGAATGTTCCAAATATCAGACGAGTATACATTCTAGTTCTCGAGATATGATGGACTTTAATTTTAAGGAAAGACGCCTGTAACAGGAGACCTTGTGGTCTGCCTGGCATGCCATGCCACCTCCTAGAATGTCATGTACGCCTGATGCAATGTTCCAAATTTAAGAGGAGCATACATTCAAGTTCTCGAGATATGATGGACTTTAATTTTAAGGAAAGACGCCTGTAACAGGAGAACTGCTCGTCTGCGTGGCACGTCATGCCACCTCCTAGAATGTCATGTACCCCTGATACAATGTTCCATATTTAAGAGGAGTACGTCATCTCGTTCTCGAGATATGATCGACTTAGTTTCAATGAAAGACGCCTGTAGTAGGAGAACTGTTTGTCCGGCTGGCATAGTATGCCAACTCCAAGAAGGTCATATACCCCTGATAGAATGTTCCAAATATCAGAGGAGTATACCTTCTAGTTCTCGAGATATGATGGACTTTAATTTATGGAAAGACGCCTGTAACAGGAGAACTTCTGGTCTGCCTGGCGTGCCATGCCACCTCCTAGAATGTCATGTACGCCTGATACAATGTTCCAAATTTAAGAGGAGTATACCTTCTAGTTCTCGAGATATGATGGACTTTAATTTTAAGGAAAGACGCCTGTAACAGGAGAACTGCTCGTTTGCCTGTCATGTCATGCCACCTCCTAGAATGTCATGTACCCCTGATACAATGTTCCAAATTTAAGAGGAGTACGTCATCTCGTTCTCGAGATATGATCGACTTAGTTTCAATGAAAGACGCCTGTAGTAGGAGAACTGTTTGTCCGGCTGGCATAGTATGCCACCTCCAAGAAGGTCATATACCCCTGATAGAATGTTCCAAATATCAGACGAGTATACATTCTAGTTCTCGAGATATGATGGACTTTAATTTTAAGGAAAGACGCCTGTAACAGGAGACCTTGTGGTCTGCCTGGCATGCCATGCCACCTCCTAGAATGTCATGTACGCCTGATGCAATGTTCCAAATTTAAGAGGAGCATACATTCAAGTTCTCGAGATATGATGGACTTTTATTTTTAAGGAAAGACGCCTGTAACAGGAGAACTGCTCGTCTGCGTGGCACGTCATGCCACCTCCTAGAATGTCATGTACCCCTGATACAATGTTCCATACTTAAGAGGAGTACGTCATCTCGTTCTCGAGATATGATCGACTTAGTTTCAATGAAAGACGCCTGTAGTAGGAGAACTGTTTGTCCGGCTGGCATAGTATGCCAACTCCAAGAAGGTCATATACCCCTGATAGAATGTTCCAAATATCAGAGGAGTATACCTTCTAGTTCTCGAGATATGATGGACTTTAATTTATGGAAAGACGCCTGTAACAGGAGAACTTCTGGTCTGCCTGGCGTGCCATGCCACCTCCTAGAATGTCATGTACGCCTGATACAATGTTCCAAATTTAAGAGGAGTATACCTTCCAGTTCTCGAGATATGATGGACTTTAATTTTAAGGAAAGACGCCTGTAGTAGGAGAACTGTTCGTCCGGCTGGCATAGTATGCCACCTCCAAGAAGGTCATATACCCCTGATAGAATGTTCCAAATATCAGAGGAGTATACCTTCTAGTTCTCGAGATATGATGGACTTTAGTTTTAAGGGAAGACGCCTGTAACAGGAGAACTGCTCGTATGCCTGTCATGTCATGCCACCTCCTAGAATGTCATGTACCCCTGATACAATGTTCCAAATTTAAGAGGAGTACGTCATCTCGTTCTCGAGATATGATCGACTTAGTTTCAATGAAAGACGCCTGTAGTAGGAGAACTGTTTGTTCGGCTGGCATAGTATGCCACCTCCAAGAAGGTCATAACCCCTGATAGATTTTAAGGAAAGAGACCTGTAGGAGATCTGTTGGTCTGCCTGGCATGCCATGCCACCTCTAGATCATATACCCTGATGAATGTTCCAAATGTAGAGCTGATACCTTCTAGTTCTCGAGATATATGATGGACTTTAATTTTTAAGGAAAGACACTGTAACTGGAGAACTGCTCGTATGCCTGTCATGTCATGCCACCTCCTAGAATGTCATACCCCTGATACAATGTTCAAATTTAAAGGGTACGTCATCTCGTTCTCGAGATATGATCTTATTTCAATGAAAGACGCCTGTAGTAGAACTGTTTGTCCGCTGTCATGTATGCCACCTCCTAGAAGGTCATATACCCCTGATGAATGTTCCCAAATATCAGAGTATACGTCATCTCGTTCTCGAATATGATGGACTTTAATTTATGGAAGACGCCTGTAACAGGAGAACTTTTGGTCTGCCTGGCGTGCCATGCCACCTCCTAGAATGTCATATACCCCTGATACAATGTTTCCAAATTTCAGAGAACACTTACCTTCTAGTTCTCGTGATGGACTTTAATTTTTAAGGAAAAACCTGTAACAGGAGAACTGTTTGTTTGCCTGGCATGCCATGCCACCTCCTAGAAATGTCATGTACCCCTGATACAATGTTCCAAATTTCAGAGAATTATACCTTCTAGTTCTCGAGATATGATGGACTTTAATTTTTAAGGAAAACATACCTGTAGTAGGAGAACTGTTTGTCCGGCTGGCATAGTATGCCACCTCCAGAAGGTCATGTGCCCTGATACAGTATTTCCAAATATCAGAGAAGTATACCTTCTAGTTCTCGAGATATGATCGACTTTAATTTCAATGAAAGACGCCTGTAACAGGAGACCATTGGTCTGCCTGGCGTAGTATGCCACCTCCTAGAATGTCATAACCTGCCCCCTGATGCAATGTTCCAAATTTAAGAGGAATATACCTTCTCGTTCTCGAGATATGATGGACTTTAATTTTTAAGGAAAGACGCCTGTAACTGGAGAACTGCTTTGTATGCCGCATGTCATACCACCTCTAGAATGTCATGTACCCCCTGATACAATGTTCCAAATATTTCAGAGGATTACTACGTCATCTCGTTCTCGAGATATGATGGACTTTAGTTTCAATGAAAGACGCCTGTAGTAGGAGAACTGTTTGTCCGGCTGGCATGGTATGCCACCTCCAAGAAAGGTCATATACCCCTGATACAATGTTCCAAATATCAAGGACTATACCTTCTAGTTCTCGAGATATGATGGACTTTAATTTGGAAAGACGCCTGTAACAGGAGAACTTCTGTCCGGCTGGCGTGCCATACCCACCTCCTAGAATGTCATGTACGCCTGATACAATGTTCAAATTTAAGAGGAGTATACCTTCAAGTTCTCGAGATAAGATGGACTTTAATTTTAGGAAAGACGCCTGTAACAGGAGAACTGCTCGTTTGCCCTGTCATGTCATGCCACCTCCTAGAATGTAATAATGTACCCCTGATACAATGTTCCAAATTTAAGGGGGGTACGTCATCTCGTTCTCGAATATGATCGACTTAGTTTCAATGAAAAGACATACCTGTAGTAGGAGAACTGTTTGTCCGGCTGGCATAGGTATACCACCTCAAGAAGAGTCATATACCCTGATAGAATGTTCCAAATATCAGACAGTATACCTTCTAGTTCTCGAGATATGATGGACTTTAATTTTTTAAGGAAAGACGCCTGTAACAGGAGAACTTCTGGTCTGCCTGGCGTGCCATACCACCTCCTAGAATGTCATGTACGCCTGATGCAATGTTCCAAAATTTAAGGAGCATACATTCAAGTTCTCAGATATGATGGACTTTTAATTTTTTAATGAAAGACGCCTGTAACAGGAGAACTGCTCGTTGTCCGGCTGGCACGTATACCACCTCCTCAAGAAGGTCATGTACCCCTGATACAATGTTCCAAATTTAAGAGGTATACCTTCTCGTTCTCGAGATATGATCGACTTTAATTTCAACGGAAAAGACACTTATGTAACAGGAGAACTGCTCGTATGCCTGTCATGTCATACCCACCTCCTAGAAGGGTCGCATATACCCTGATACAATGTTCCAAATTTAAAGTATACCATCTCGTTCTCGAGATATGATCGACTTTAGTTTCAATGAAAAGTCCTTACCTGGAAACAGGAGAACTGCTCGGCATCTGTCCGGCTGGCATGTTCCAAATTTGTACATCATCTCGTTCTCGAGATATATGATCAACTTAGTTTCAATGAACCCCTGATAGAGATGTGTTCCAAAATATCATAGAATGTTCAAATACCTTCTAGTTCTCGAGATATGATGGACTTTATTTTTAATGAAAGACGCCTGTAACAGGAGATGCTTGTGGTCTGCCTGGCATGCCATGCCACCTCTCCTAGAATGTCATCTACGCCTATTACAATGTTCCAAATTTAAGAGGAGCATACATTCAAGTTCTCGAGATATGATGGACTTTATTTTAAGGGAAAGACGCCTGTAACAGGAGAACTGCTCGTATGCCTGTCATGTCATGCCACCTCCTAGAATGTCATGTACCCCTGATACAATGTTCCAAATTTAAAGGGGGTACGTCATCTCGTTCTCGAGATATGATCGACTTAGTTTTCAATGAAAGACGCCTGTAGTAGGAGAACTGTTTGTCCGGCTGGCATAGTATGCCACCTCCAAGAAGGTCATATACCCCTGATAGAATGTTCCAAATATCAGAGAGTATACCTTCTAGTTCTCAGATATGATGGACTTTAATTTATGGAAAGACGCCTGTAACGGGAGAACTTCTGGTCTGCCTGGCATGGCATGCCACCTCCTAGAATGTCATGTACCCTGATACAATGTTTCAAATTTAAAAGAGTATACCTTCTAGTTCTCGAGATATGATGGACTTTAATTTTAAGGAAAAACGCCTGTAGTAGGAGAACTGTTTGTCCGGCTGGCATAGTATGCCACCTCAAGAAGGTCATACCCTGATAGAATGTTCCAAATATCAGGACAGTATACCTTCTAGTTCTCGAGATATGATGGACTTTAATTTTTAAGGAAAGACGCCTGTAACAGGAGAACTGCTCGTATGCCTGTCATGTCATGCCACCTCCTAGAATGTCATGTACCCTGATGCAATGTTCCAAATTTTTAAAAGGTACGTCATCTCGTTCTCGAGATATGATCGACTTAGTTTCAATGAAAGACGCCTGTAGTAGGAGAACTGTTTTGTCCGGCTGGCATAGTAT
>JAUCMO010000287.1:0-13629 GCA_032399605.1 Melipona beecheii
ATTGTATCAGGGTACTATGACATTCTAGGAGGTGGCATGACATGCCAGGCAGACGAGCAGTTCTCCTGCTACAGGCGTCTTTCCTTAAAAATTAAAGTCCATCATATCTCGAGAACTAGAATGTATACTCCTCTTAAATTTGGAACATTGTATCAGGCGTACATGACATTCTAGGAGGTGGCATGGCATGCCAGGCAGACCAGCAAGTTCTCCTGTTACAGGCGTCTTTCCTTAAAAATTAAAGTCCATCATATCTCGAGAACTAGAAGGTATACTCCTCTGATATTTGGAACATTCTATCAGGGGTATATGACCTTCTTGGAGGTGGCATACTATGCCAGCCGGACAAACAGTTCTCCTACTACAGGCGTCTTTCATTGAAACTAAGTCGATCATATCTCGAGAACGAGATGACGTACTCCTCTTAAATTTGGAACATTGTATCAGGGGTACATGACATTCTAGGAGGTGGCATGACATGCCAGGCATACGAGCAGTTCTCCTGTTACAGGCGTCTTTCCTTAAAAATTAAAAGTCCATCATATCTCGAGAACTAGAAGGTATACTCCTCTGATATTTGGAACATTCTATCAGGGGTATATGACCTTCTTGGAGGTGGCATACTATGCCAGCCGGACAAACAGTTCTCCTACTACAGGCGTCTTTTATTGAAACTAAGTCGATCATATCTCGAGAACGAGATGACGTACTCCTCTTAAATTTGGAACATTGTATCAGGGGTACATGACATTCTAGGAGGTGGCATGACATGACAGGCATACGAGCAGTTCTCCTGTTACAGGCGTCTTTCCTTAAAATTAAAGTCCATCATATCTCGAGAACTAGAAGGTATACTCCTCTGATATTTGGAACATTCTATCAGGGGTATATGACCTTCTTGGAGGTGGCATACTATGCCAGCCGGACAAACAGTTCTCCTACTACAGGCGTCTTTCATTGAAACTAAAGTCGATCATATCTCGAGAACGAGATGACGTACTCCTCTTAAATTTGGAACATTGTATCAGGGGTACATGACATTCTAGGAGGTGGCATGACATGCCAGGCAGACGAGCAGTTCTCCTGTTACAGGCGTCTTTCCTTAAAATTAAAGTCCATCATATCTCGAGAACTAGAAGGTATACTCCTCTGATATTTGGAACATTCTATCAGGGGGTATATGACCTTCTTGGAGGTGGCATGACTATGCCAGCCGGACAAACAGTTCTCCTACTACAGGCGTCTTTCATTGAAACTAAAGTCGATCATATCTCGAGAACGAGATGACGTACTCCTCTTAAATTTGGAACATTGTATCAGGGGTACATGACATTCTAGGAGGTGGCATGACATGCCAGGCAGACGAGCAGTTCTCCTGTTACAGGCGTCTTTCCTTAAAAATTAAAAGTCCATCATATCTCGAGAACTTGAATGTATGCTCCTCTTAAATTTGGAACATTGTATCAGGCGTACATGACATTCTAGGAGGTGGCATGGCATGCCACGGACAAACAGTTCTCCTACTACAGGCGTCTTTCCTTAAAATTGAGTCCATCATATATTGAGAACGAGATGACGTATACTCCCTCTGATATTTGGAACATTCTATCATGGGGTATATGACGTTCTTGGAGGTGGCATGACACTATGCAGGCATACAAACAGTTCCTCCTGTTACAGGCGTCTTTTCCTTAAAATTAAAGTCCATCATATCTCGAGAACGAGAAGGTATACTCCTCTGAAATTTGGAACATTCTATCAGGGTACATGACATTCTTGGAGTGGCATACTATGCCATGCAGGACAAACAGTTCTCCGCTACAGGCGTCTTTCATTAAAAACCAAAGTCCATCATATCTCGAGAACTAGATGACGTACTCCCCTTAAATTTGGAACATTGTATCAGGGTATATGACCTTCTTGGAGGTGGGTATACTATGCCGGGGACAAACAGTTCTCCTACTACAGGCGTCTTTCATTGAAACTAAGTCCATCATATCTCGAGAACGAGATGCCACGCATACTCCTCTTAAATTTGGAACATTCTATCAGGGGTATATGACATTCTTGGAGGTGGCATGACATGGCCAGCCGGACAAAGCAGTTCTCCTGTTACAGGCGTCTTTCTTTAAATGAAAAGTCCATCATATCTCGAGAACGAGAAGGTATACTCCTCTGAAATTTGAACATTGTATCAAATTTTATGACATTCTAGGAGGTGGCATGACATGCCAGCCGGACAAACAGTTCTCCTGTTACAGGCGTCTTTCATTAAAATTAAAGTCCATCATATCTCGAGAACTAGAAGGTACTCCTCTTAAATTTGGAACATTGTATCAGGGGGTACATGACATTCTAGGAGGTGGCATGACATGCCAGGCTGACTCAGCAGTTCTCCTGTTACAGGCGTCTTTCTTAAAAACTAAAGTCCATCATATCTCGAGAACTAGAAGGTATACTCCTCTGATATTTGGAACATTCTATCGGGCATTATATGACCTTCTTGGGGGTGGCATACTATGCCAGCCGGACAAACAGTTCTCCTGTTACAGGCGTCTTTCCTTAAAAATTACAAGTCCATCATATCTCGAGAAAACTTGAATGTACTCCTCAAAAATTTGGAACATTTTATCAGGGCGTACATGACATTCTAGGAGGTGGCATGACATTCACAGGCAGACGAGCAGTTCTCCTGTTAAATTTGGAACATTTTCCTTAAATTCTAAAGTCCATCATATCTCGAGAACTAGTTACAGGCGTGTTTCACTCTGATATTTGGAACATTCTATCAGGGGGTATGACCTTCTTGGAGGTGGCATCTATGCCAGCCGGACAAAAACAGTTCTCCTACTACAGGCGTCTTTCATTGAAACTAAGTCGATCATATCTCGAGAACGAGATGATGTACTCCTCCTTAAATTTGGAAGATTGTATCAGGGGTACATGACATTCTAGGAGGTGGCATGACATGACAGGCGTACGAGCAGTTCTCCTGTTACAGGCGTCTTTCCTAAATTAAAGTCCATCATATCTCGAGAACTTGAATGTATACTCTCTGAAATTTGGAACATTCTATCAGGGGTATATGACATTCTAGGAGGTGGTATACTATGCCAGCCGGACAAACAGTTCTCCTACTACAGGCGTCTTTCATTGAAACTTAAAGTCCATCATATCTCGAGAACGAGATGAGGTACTCCTCTTAAATTTGGAACATTGTATCAGGGGTATATGACATTCTAGGAGGTGGCATACTATGCCAGGCAGACAAACAGTTCTCCTGTTACAGGCGTCTTTCATTAAAACTAAAGTCCATCATATCTTCGAGAACTAGAATGTATACTCCTCTTAAATTTGGAACATTCTATCAGGGGTATATGACATTCTAGGAGGTGGCATACTATGCCAGCAGACAAACAGTTCTCCTGTTACAGGCGTCTTTCCTTAAAATTAAAGTCCATCATATCTCGAGAACTAGAACGTATACTCCTCTTAAATTTGGAACATTGTATCAGGCGTACATGACATTCTAGGAGGTGGCATGGCATGCCAGGCAGACCAGAAGTTCTCCTGTTACAGGCGTCTTTCTTTTAAAATTAAAGTCCATCATATCTCGAGAACTAGAAGGTATACTCCTCTGATATTTGGAACATTCTATCAGGGGTATATGACCTTCTTGGAGGTGGCATACTATGCCAGCCGGACAAACAGTTCTCCTACTACAGGCGTCTTTTCATTGAAACTAAGTCGATCATATCTCGAGAACAGAGATGACGTACTCCTCTTAAATTTGGAACATTGTATCAGGGGTACATGACATTCTAGGAGGTGGCATGACATGACAGGCGCAGACCAGTTCTCCTGTTACAGGCGTCTTTCCATAAAATTAAAGTCCATCATATCTCGAGAACTAGGAAGGTATACTCCTCTGATATTTGGAACATTCTATCAGGGGTATATGACCTTCTTGGAGGTGGCATACTATGCCAGCCGGACAAACAAATTTGGAACATTATCAGGGGTACATTTGACATTCTAGGAGGTGGCATGACATGCCAGGCAGACCACAAGTTCTCCTGTTACAGGCGTCTTTCCTTAAAATTAAAGTCCATCATATCTCGAGAACTAGAAGGTATACTCCTCTGATATTTGGAACATTCTATCAGGGGTATATGACCTTCTTGGAGGTGGCATACTATACCAGCCGGACAAACAGTTCTCCTACTACAGGCGTCTTTCATTGAAACTAAGTCGATCATATCTCGAGAACGAGATGACGTACTCCTCTTAAATTTGGAACATTGTATCAGGGGTACATGACATTCTAGGAGGTGGCATGACATGACAGGCAGACGAGCAGTTCTCCTGTTACAGGCGTCTTTCCATAAAATTAAAGTCCATCATATCTCGAGAACTAGAAGGTATACTCCTCTGATATTTGGAACATTCTATCAGGGGTATATGACCTTCTTGGAGGTGGCATACTATGCCAGCCGGACAAAGCAGTTCTCCTACTACAGGCGTCTTTCATTAAAATTAAAGTCCATCATATCTCGAGAACTAGAAGGTATACTCCTCTTAAATTTGGAACATTGTATCAGGGGTACATGACATTCTAGGAGGTGGCATGACATGACAGGCATACGAGCAGTTCTCCTGTTACAGGCGTCTTTCCTTAAAATTAAAGTCCATCATATCTCGAGAACTAGAAGGTATACTCCTCTGATATTTGGAACATTCTATCAGGGGTATATGACCTTCTTGGAGGTGGCATACTATGCCAGCCGGACAAACAGTTCTCCTACTACAGGCGTCTTTCATTGAAACTAAGTCGATCATATCTCGAGAACTAGAAGGTATACTCCTCTTAAATTTGGAACATTGTATCAGGCGTACATGACATTCTAGGAGGTGGCATGGCATGCCAGGCAGACGAGCAGTTCTCCTGTTACAGGCGTCTTTCCTTAAAATTAAAGTCCATCATATCTCGAGAACTAGAAGGTATACTCCTCTGATATTTGGAACATTCTATCAGGGGTATATGACCTTCTTGGAGGTGGCATACTATGCCAGCCGGACAAACAGTTCTCCTACTACAGGCGTCTTTCATTAAAATTAAAGTCGATCATATCTCGAGAACGAGAGGACGTACTCCCTCTTAAATTTGGAACATTCTATCAGGGTACATGACCTTCTAGGAGGTGGCATGACATGACAGGCATACAAGCAGTTCTCCTGTTACAGGCGTCTTTCCTTAAATTAAAGTCCATCATATCTCGAGAACTAGAATTATACTCCTCTGATATTTGGAACATTCTATCAGGGGTACATGACATTCTAGGAGGTGGCATACATGCCAGGCGGACTCCACAGTTCTCCTGTTACAGGCGTCTTTCCTTAAAATTAAAGTCCATCATATATCTCGAGAACTAGAAGGTATACTCCTCTTTAAATTTGGAACATTGTATCAGGCGTATATGACATTCTAGAGGTGGGCATGGCATGCCAGGCAGACCACAAGTTCTCCTGTTACAGGCGTCTTTCCTTAAAATTAAAGTCTATCATATCTCGAGAACTAGAAGATATACTCCTCTGATATTTGGAACATTCTATCAGGGGTATATGACATTCTAGGAGGTGGCATACTATGCCAGCGCGGACAAACAGTTCTCCTACTACAGGCGTCTTTCCTTAAAATTAAAAGTCCATCATATCTCGAGAACGAGATGACGTACTCCTCTTAAATTTGGAACATTGTATCAGGGGTACATGACATTTCTAGGAGGTGGCATGACATGACAGGCATACGAGCAGTTCTCCTGTTACAGGCGTCTTTCCTTAAAATTAAAGTCCATCATATCTCGAGAACTAGAAGGTATACTCCTCTGATATTTAACATTCTATCAGGGGTATATGACCTTCTTGGAGGTGGCATACTATGCCAGCCGGACAAACAGTTCTCCTACTACAGGCGTCTTTCATTTGAAACTAAGTCGATCATATCTCGAGAACGAGATGACGTACTCCTCTTAAATTTGGAACATTGTATCAGGGGTACATGACATTCTAGGAGGTGGCATGACACGGCAGGCATACGAGCAGTTCTCCTGTTACAGGCGTCTTTCCTTAAATTAAAGTCCATCATATCTCGAGAACTAGAAGGTATACTCCTCTGATATTTGGAACATTCTATCAGGGGTATATGACATTCTTAGGGTGGCATACTATGCCAGCCGGACAAACAGTTCTCCTACTACAGGCGTCTTTCATTGAAACTAAGTCGATCATATCTCGAGAACGAGATGACGTACTCCTCTTAAATTTGGAACATTGTATCAGGGGTACATGACATTCTAGGAGGTGGCATGACATGACAGGCATACGAGCAGTTCTCCTGTTACAGGCGTCTTTCCTTAAAATTAAAGTCCATCATATCTCGAGAACTAGAAGGTATACTCCTCTGATATTTGGAACATTCTATCAGGGGTATATGACATTCTAGGAGGTGGCATACTATGCCAGCCGGACAAGCAGTTTCTCCTGTTACAGGCGTCTTTCCTTAAAATTAAAGTCCATCATATCTCGAGAACTTGAATGTATACTCCTCTTTAAATTTGGAACATTGTATCAGGCGTACATGACATTCTAGGAGGTGGCATGGCATGACAGGCAGACGACAAAGTTCTCCTGTTACAGGCGTCTTTCCTTAAAATTAAAGTCTATCATATCTCGAGAACTAGAAGGTATACTCCTCTGATATTTGGAACATTCTATCAGGGGTATATGACCTTCTTGGAGGTGGCATACTATGCCAGCCGGACAAACAGTTCTCCTACTACAGGCGTCTTTCATTGAAACTAAGTCGATCATATCTCGAGAACGAGATGACGTACTCCTCTTAAATTTGGAACATTGTATCAGGGGGGTACATGACATTCTAGGAGGTGGCATGACATGATTGGTGGCATACGAGCAGTTCTCCTGTTACAGGCGTCTTTCCTTAAAATTAAAGTCCATCATATCTCGAGAACTAGAAGGTATACTCCTCTGATATTTGGAACATTCCTATCAGGGGTATATGACATTCTTAGGAGGTGGCATACTATGCCAGCCGGACAAACAGTTCTCCTACTACAGGCGTCTTTCCCTTAAAATTAAAGTCCATCATATCTCGAGAACTAGAAGGTATACTCTCTCTTAAATTTGGAACATTGTATCAGGGGTATATGACCCCTAGGAGGTGGCATATGGCACGCCAGACAGACAAACAGTTCTCCTACTACAGGCGTCTTTCATTAAAACTAAGTCGATCATATCTCGAGAACTAGAGAGGTACTCCTCTTATATTTGGAACATTGTATCAGGGGTATATGACATTCTAGGAGGTGGCATGACATGCCGGGCGGACAAACAGTTCTCCTGTTACAGGCGTCTTTCATTGTAAAAAAATTAAAGTCCATCATATCTCGAGAAAATTGATATACTTGAATGCTCCTCTTAAATTTGGTACATTGTATCAGGCGTACATGACATTCTAGGAGGTGGCATGGCATGCCAGGCAGACCACAAGTTCTCCTGTTACAGGCGTCTTTCCTTAAAATTAAAGTCTATCATATCTCGAGAACTAGAAGGTATACTCCTCTGATATTTGGAACATTCTATCAGGGGTATATGACCTTCTTGGAGGTGGCATACTATGCCAGCCGGACAAACAGTTCTCCTACTACAGGCGTCTTTCATTGAAACTAAGTCGATCATATCTCGAGAACGAGATGACGTACTCCTCTTAAATTTGGAACATTGTATCAGGGGTACATGACATTCTAGGAGGTGGCATGACATGACAGGCAGACAAGCAGTTCTCCTGTTACAGGCGTCTTTCCTTAAAAATTAAAAGTCCATCATATCTCGAGAACGAGAAGGTATACTCCTCTGATATTTGGAACATTCTATCAGGGGTATATGACCTTCTTGGAGGTGGCATACTATGCCAGCCGGACAAACAGTTCTCCTACTACAGGCGTCTTTCCTTAAAATTAAAGTCCATCATATCTCGAGAACTAGAAGGTATACTCCTCTTAAATTTGGAACATTGTATCAGGGGTACATGACATTCTAGGAGGTGGCATTGCACGCCAGGCAGACCAAGCAGTTCTCCTGTTACAGGCGTCTTTCCTTAAAATTAAAGTCCATCATATCTCGAGAACTAGAAGGTATACTCCTCTGATATTTGGAACATTCTATCAGGGGTATATGACCTTCTTGGAGGTGGCATACTATGCCAGCCGGAGAAACAGTTCTCCTACTACAGGCGTCTTTCATTGAAATTAAGTCGATCATATCTCGAGAACTAGATGGTACTCCTCTTAAATTTGGAACATTGTATCAGGGGTACATGACATTCTAGGAGGTGGCATGACATGCCAGGCATACAAGCAGTTCTCCTGTTACAGGCGTCTTTCCTTAAAATTAAAGTCCATCATATCTCGAGAACTAGAAGGTATACTCCTCTGATATTTGGAACATTCTATCAGGGGGTATATGACCTTCTTGGAGGTGGCATACTATGCCAGCCGGACAAACAGTTCTCCTACTACAGGCGTCTTTCATTAAAATTAAAGTCCATCATATCTCGAGAACTAGAAGGTATACTCCTCTTAAATTTGGAACATTGTATCAGGGTACATGACATTCTAGGAGGTGGCATGACATGCCAGGCAGACCAGCAGTTCTCCTGTTACAGGCGTCTTTCCTTAAATTAAAGTCCATCATATCTCGAGAACGAGAAGGTATACTCCTCTGATATTTGGAACATTCTATCAGGGGTATATATGACCTTCTTGGAGGTGGCATACTATGCCAGCCGGACAAACAGTTCTCCTACTACAGGCGTCTTTCATTGAAAAACTAAGTCGATCATATCTCGAGAACGAGATGACGTACTCCTCTTAAATT
Source organism: Melipona beecheii (assembly GCA_032399605.1). NCBI lineage: Eukaryota > Metazoa > Arthropoda > Insecta > Hymenoptera > Apidae > Melipona > Melipona beecheii. The sequence continues at coordinate 8,956 of JAUCMO010000287.1, forward strand.
TGGAACATTGTATCAGGGGTACATGACATTCTAGGAGGTGGCATGACATGCCAGGCAGACGAGCAGTTCTCCTGTTACAGGCGTCTTTCCTTAAAATTAAAGTCCATCATATCTCGAGAACTAGAAGGTATACTCCTCTGATATTTGGAACATTCTATCAGGGGTATATGACATTCTTGGAGGTGGCATACTATGCCAGCCGGACAAACAGTTCTCCTACTACAGGCGTCTTTCATTGAAACTAAGTCGATCATATCTCGAGAACGAGATGACGTACTCCTCTTAAATTTGGAACATTGTATCAGGGGTACATGACATTCTAGGAGGTGGCATGACATGACAGGCATACGAGCAGTTCTCCTGTTACAGGCGTCTTTCCTTAAAATTAAAGTCCATCATATCTCGAGAACTAGAAGGTATACTCCTCTGATATTTGGAACATTCTATCAGGGGTATATGACCTTCTTGGAGGTGGCATACTATGCCAGGCCGGACAAACAGTTCTCCTACTACAGGCGTCTTTCCTTAAAAATTAAAGTCCATCATATCTCGAGAACTAGAAGGTATACTCCTCTTAAATTTGGAACATTGTATCAGGCGTACATGACATTCTAGGAGGTGGCATGGCACGCCAGGCAGACCAGAAGTTCTCCTGTTATAGGCGTCTTTCCATAAACTAAAGTCCACCATATCTCGAGAACTAGAAGGTATACTCCTCTGATATTTGGAACATTCTATCAGGGGTATATGACCTTCTTGGAGGTGGCTTACTATGCCAGCCGGACAAACAGTTCTCCTACTACAGGCGTCTTTCATTGAAACTAAGTCGATCATATCTCGAGAACGAGATGACATACTCCTCTTAAATTTGGAACATTGTATCAGGGGTACATGACATTCTAGGAGGTGGCATGACATGACAGGCATACGAGCAGTTATCCTGTTACAGGCGTCTTTCCTTAAAATTAAAGTCCATCATATCTCGAGAACTAGAAGGTATACTCCTCTGATATTTGGAACATTCTATCAGGGGTATATGACCTTCTTGGAGGTGGCATACTATGCCAGCCGGACATAAAGTCCACCATATCTCGAGAACTGGAAGGTATACTCCTCTGATATTTGGAACATTCTATCAGGGGTATATGACCTTCTTGGAGGTGGCATACTATGCCAGCCGGACAAACAGTTCTCCTACTACAGGCGTCTTTCATTGAAACTAAGTCGATCATATCTCGAGAACGAGATGACGTACTCCTCTTAAGTATGGAACATTGTATCAGGGGTACATGACATTCTAGGAGGTGGCATGACATGCCACGCAGACGAGCAGTTCTCCTGTTACAGGCGTCTTTCCTTAAAATTAAAGTCTATCATATCTCGAGAACATGAATGTATGCTCCTCTTAAATTTGGTACATTGTATCAGGCGTACATGACATTCTAGGAGGTGGAATGGCATGCCAGGCAGACCACAAGTTCTCCTGTTACAGGCGTCTTTCCTTAAAATTAAAGTTTATCATATCTCGAGAACTAGAAGGTATACTCCTCTGATATTTGGAACATTCTATCAGGGGTATATGACCTTCTTGGAGGTGGCATACTATGCCAGCCGGACAAACAGTTCTCCTACTACAGGCGTCTTTCTTTGAAACTAAGTCGATCATATCTCGAGAACGAGATGACGTACTCCTCTTAAATTTGGAACATTGTATCAGGGGTACATGACATTCTAGGAGGTGGCATGACATGACAGGCGGACGAGCAGTTCTCCTGTTACAGGCGTCTTTCCTTAAAATTAAAGTCCATCATATCTCGAGAACGAGAAGGTATACTCCTCTTTGATATTTGGAACATTCTATCAGGGGTATATGACCTTCTTGGAGGTGGCATACTATGCCAGCCGGACAAACAGTTCTCCTACTACAGGCGTCTTTCATTAAAATTAAAGTCCATCATATCTCGAGAACGAGATGATACTCCTCTTAAATTTGGAACATTGTATCAGGGGTACATGACATTCTAGGAGGTGGCATGACATGCCAGGCGGACAAGCAGTTCTCCTGTTACAGGCGTCTTTCCTTAAAATTAAAGTCCATCATATCTCGAGAACTAGAAGGTATACTCCTCTTAAATTTGGAACATTCTATCAGGGGTATATGACATTCTTGGAGGTGGCATGACATGCCAGGCGGACAAACAGTTCTCCTGTTACAGGCGTCTTTCCTTAAAATTAAAGTCCATCATATCTCGAGAACTAGAAGGTATACTCCTCTTAAATTTGGAACATTCTATCAGGGGTATATGACATTCTAGGAGGTGGCATGACATGCCAGGCGGACAAACAGTTCTCCTGTTACAGGCGTCTTTCCTTAAAACTAAAGTCCATCATATCTCGAGAACTAGATGATGTATACTCCTCTTAAATTTGGAACATTGTATCAGGGGTACATGACATTCTAGGAGGTGGCATGACATGCCAGGCAGACAAACAGTTCTCCTGTTACAGGCGTCTTTCCTTAAAATTAAAGTCCATCATATCTCGAGAACTAGATGGTATACTCCTCTGATATTTGGAACATTCTATCAGGGGTATATGACATTCTTGGAGGTGGCATACTATGCCAGCCGGACAAACAGTTCTCCTACTACAGGCGTCTTTCCTTGAAATTAAAGTCCATCATATCTCGAGAACTAGAATGACGTATACTCCTCTTAAATTTGGAACATTGTATCAGGGGTACATGACATTCTAGGAGGTGGCATGACATGCCAGGCGGACAAACAGTTCTCCTGTTACAGGCGTCTTTCCTTAAAATTAAAGTCCATCATATCTCGAGAACTAGAAGGTATACTCCTCTTATATTTGGAACATTCTATCAGGGGTATATGACCTTCTTGGAGGTGGCATACTATGCCAGCCGGACAAACAGTTCTCCTACTACAGGCGTCTTTCATTGAAACTAAGTCGATCATATCTCGAGAACGAGATGACGTACTCCTCTTAAATTTGGAACATTGTATCAGGGGTACATGACATTCCTAGGAGGTGGCATGACATGACAGGCATACGGCAGTTCTCCTGTTACAGGTTCTCCTTTACAGGCGTCTTTCCTTAAAATTAAAGTCCATCATATCTCGAGAACTAGATGGTATACTCCTCTTAAATTTGGAACATTCTATCAGGGGTATATGACATTCTTGGAGGTGGCATGACATGCCAGCCGGACAAACAGTTCTCCTGTTACAGGCGTCTTTCCTTAAAATTAAAGTCCATCATATCTCGAGAACTAGAATGTATACTCCTCTTAAATTTGGAACATTGTATCAGGGGTACATGACATTCTAGGAGGTGGCATGACATGCCAGGCAGACAAACAGTTCTCCTGTTACAGGCGTCTTTCCTTAAAATTAAAGTCCATCATATCTCGAGAACTAGAAGGTATACTCCTCTGAAATTTGGAACATTCTATCAGGGGTATATGACATTCTAGGAGGTGGCATACTATGCCAGCCGGACAAACAGTTCTCCTGTTACAGGCGTCTTTCCTTAAAATTAAAGTCCATCATATCTCGAGAACTAGATGGTATACTCCTCTTAAAATCTCGAGAACTAGAAGGTATACTCCTCTGATATTTGGAACATTCTATCAGGGGTATATGACCTTCTTGGAGGTGGCATGGCATGCCAGCCGGACAAACAGTTCTCTACTACAGGCGTCTTTCATTGAAACTAAGTCGATCATATCTCGAGAACAGATGACGTACTCCTCTTAAATTTGGAACATTGTATCAGGGGTACATGACATTCTAGGAGGTGGCATGACATGCCAGGCAGACAAGCAGTTCTCCTGTTACAGGCGTCTTTCCTTAAAATTAAAGTCCATCATATCTCGAGAACTAGAATGTATACTCCTCTTAAATTTGGAACATTCTATCAGGGGTACATGACATTCTAGGAGGTGGCATACATGCCAGCCGGACAAACAGTTCTCCTGTTACAGGCGTCTTTCCTTAAAATTAAAGTCCATCATATCTCGAGAACTAGAAATGTATACTCCTCTTAAATTTGGAACATTCTATCAGGGGTACATGACATTCTAGGAGGTGGCATGACTATGCCAGGCGGACAAACAGTTCTCCTGTTACAGGCGTCTTTCCTTAAAATTAAAGTCCATCATATCTCGAGAACTAGAAGGTATACTCCTCTGATATTTGGAACATTCTATCAGGGGTATATGACCTTCTTGGAGGTGGCATACTATGCCAGCCGGACAAACAGTTCTCCTACTACAGGCGTCTTTCATTGAAACTAAGTCGATCATATCTCGAGAACGAGATGACGTACTCCTCTTAAATTTGGAACATTGTATCAGGGTACATGACATTCTAGGAGGTGGCATGACATGACAGGTAAAGTCCATCATATCTCGAGAACGAGAAGGTATACTCTTCTGATATTTGGAACATTGGGTACATGACATTCCAGGAGGTGGCATGACATGACAGGCATACGAGCAGTTCTCCTGTTACAGGCGTCTTTCCATAAACTAAAGTCCATCATATCTCCGAGAACTAGAAGGTATACTCCTCTGATATTTGGAACATTCTATCAGGGGTATATGACCTTCTTGGAGGTGGCATACTATGCCAGCCGGACAAAACAGTTCTCCTA
>JAUCMO010000288.1:0-33268 GCA_032399605.1 Melipona beecheii
AGAACTGTTTGTCCAGCTGGCATAGTATGCCACCTCCAAGAAGGTCATATACCCCTGATAGAATGTTCCAAATATCAGAGGAGTATACCTTCTAGTTCTCGAGATATGATGGACTTTAATTTTAAGAAAGACGCCTGTAACAGGAGAACTTGTTGGTCTGCCTGGCATGCCATACCACCTCCTAGAATGTCATGTACCCCTGATACAATGTTCCAAATTTAAGAGGAGTATACATTCTAGTTCTCGAGATATGATGGACTTTAATTTTTAAGGAAAGACGCCTGTAACAGGAGAACTGCTCGTCTGCCTGGCATGCCATGCCACCTCCTAGAATGTCATGTACCCCTGATACAATGTTCCAAATTTAAGAGGAGTATACATTCTAGTTCTCGAGATATGATGGACTTTAATTTTCAATGAAAGACGCCTGTAACAGGAGAACTGTGTTGTCTGCCTGGCATGTCATGCCACCTCCTAAGAATGTCATATACCCCTGATACAATGTTCCAAATTTAAAGAGGAGTATACATTCTAGTTCTCGAGATATGATGGACTTTAATTTTAAGGAAAGACGCCTGTAACAGGAGAACTGTTCGTCTGCCTGGCATGCCATGCCACCTCCTAGAATGTCATGTACCCCTGATACAATGTTCCAAATTTAAGAGGAGTATACATTCTAGTTCTCGAGATATGATGGACTTTAATTTTAAGGAAAGACGCCTGTAACAGGAGAACTGCTGGTCTGCCTGGCATGTCATGCCACCTCCTAGAATGTCATGTACCCCTGATACAATGTTCCAAATTTAAAGAGGAGTACGTTCTAGTTCTCGAGATATGATGGACTTTAATTTTCAAGGAAAGACGCCTGTAGTAGGAGAACTGTTTGTCTGGCTGGCATGCCATGCCACCTCCAAGAATGTCATGTACCCCTGATACAATGTTCCAAATATAAAGAGGAGTATACGTTCTAGTTCTCGAGATATGATGGACTTTAATTTTAAGGAAAGACGCCTGTAACAGGAGAACTTGTGGTCTGCCTGGCATGCCATGCCACCTCCTAGAATGTCATGTACCCCTGATACAATGTTCCAAATTTAAGAGGAGTATACATTCTAGTTCTCGAGATATGATGGACTTTAATTTTAAGGAAAGACGCCTGTAACAGGAGAACTGTTTGTCTGCCTGGCATGTCATGCCACCTCCTAGAATGTCATGTACCCCTGATACAATGTTCCAAATTTAAGAGGAGTATACATTCTAGTTCTCGAGATATGATGGACTTTAATTTTAAGGAAAGACGCCTGTAACAGGAGAACTGTTTGTCTGCCTGGCATGCCATGCCACCTCCTAGAATGTCATGTACCCCTGATACAATGTTCCAAATTTAAGAGGAGTATACATTCTAGTTCTCGAGATATGATGGACTTTAATTTTAAGGAAGACGCCTGTAACAGGAGAACTGTTGGTCTGCCTGGCATGCCATGCCACCTCCTAGAATGTCATGTACGCCTGATACAATGTTCCAAATTTAAGAGGAGTATACATTCTAGTTCTCGAGATATGATGGACTTTTATTTTTAAGGAAAGACGCCTGTAACAGGAGAACTTGTGGTCTGCCTGGCATGCCATGCCACCTCCTAGAATGTCATGTACGCCTGATACAATGTTCCAAATTTAAGAGGAGTATACATTCTAGTTCTCGAGATATGATGGACTTTAATTTTAAGGAAAGACGCCTGTAACAGGAGAACTGCTTGTCTGCCTGGCATGTCATGCCACCTCCTAGAATGTCATGTACCCCTGATACAATGTTCCAAATTTAAGAGGAGTATACATTCTAGTTCTCGAGATATGATGGACTTTAGTTTCAAGGAAAGACGCCTGTAACAGGAGAACTGTTTGTCTGCCTGGCATGTCATGCCACCTCCTAGAATGTCATACCCCTGATACAATGTTCCAAATTTAAGAGGAGTATACGTTCTAGTTCTCGAGATATGATGGACTTTAATTTTAAGGAAAGACGCCTGTAACAGGAGAACTTGTGGTCTGCCTGGCATGCCATGCCACCTCCTAGAATGTCATGTACGCCTGATACAATGTTCAAAATTTAAGAGGAGTATACATTCTAGTTCTCGAGATATGATGGACTTTAATTTTAAGGAAAGACGCCTGTAACAGGAGAACTTGTGGTCTGCCTGGCATGCCATGCCACCTCCTAGAATGTCATGTACGCCTGATACAATGTTCCAAATTTAAGAGGAGTATACATTCTAGTTCTCGAGATATGATGGACTTTAATTTTAAGGAAAGACGCCTGTAACAGGAGAACTGCTGGTCTGCCTGGCATGCCATGCCACCTCCTAGAAGAATGTCATGTACCCTGATACAATGTTCCAAATTTAAGAGGAGTACGTCATTCTAGTTCTCGAGATATGATGGACTTTAGTTTCAATGAAAGACGCCTGTAGTAGGAGAACTGTTTGTCTGGCTGGCATAGTATGCCACCTCCTAGAATGTCATATACCCCTGATACAATGTTCCAAATTTAAGAGGAGTATACGTTCTAGTTCTCGAGATATGATGGACTTTTATTTTAAGGAAAGACGCCTGTAACAGGAGAACTTGTTTGTCTGCCTGGCATGCCATGCCACCTCCTAGAATGTCATGTACGCCTGATACAATGTTCCAAATTTAAGAGGAGTATACATTCTAGTTCTCGAGATATGATGGACTTTAATTTTAAGGAAAGACGCCTGTAACAGGAGAACTTGTGGTCTGCCTGGCATGCCATGCCACCTCCTAGAATGTCATGTACGCCTGATACAATGTTCCAAATTTAAGAGGTGTATACATTCTAGTTCTCGAGATATGATGGACTTTAATTTTAAGGAAAGGCGCCTGTAACAGGAGAACTGCTCGTCTGCCTGTCATGTCATGCCACCTCCTAGAATGTCATGTACCCCTGATACAATGTTCCAAATTTAAGAGGAGTACGTCATCTCGTTCTCGAGATATGATCGACTTAGTTTCAATGAAAGACGCCTGTAGTAGGAGAACTGTTTGTCCGGCTGGCATAGTATGCCACCTCCAAGAAGGTCATATACCCCAGATAGAATGTTCCAAATATCAGAGGAGTATACGTTCTAGTTCTCGAGATATGATGGACTTTAATTTTAAGGAAAGACGCCTGTAACAGGAGAACTTGTGGTCAGCCTGGCATGCCATGCCACCTCCTAGAATGTCATGTACGCCTGATACAATGTTCCAAATTTAAGAGGAGTATACATTCTAGTTCTCGAGATATGATGGACTTTAATTTTAAGGAAAGACGCCTGTAACAGGAGAACTTGTGGTCTGCCTGGCATGCCATGCCACCTCCTAGAATGTCATGTACGCCTGATACAATGTTCCAAATTTAAGAGGAGTATACATTCTAGTTCTCGAGATATGATGGACTTTAGTTTTAAGGAAAGACGCCTGTAACAGGAGAACTTGTGGTCTGCCTGGCATGCCATGCCACCTCCTAGAATGTCATGTACCCCTGATACAATGTTCCAAATTTAAGAGGAGTATACATTCTAGTTCTCGAGATATGATGGACTTTAATTTCAATGAAAGACGCCTGTAACAGGAGAACTGTTTGTCTGCCTGGCATGCCATGCCACCTCCTAGAATGTCATGTACCCCTGATACAATGTTCCAAATTAAGAGGAGTATACGTTCTAGTTCTCGAGATATGATGGACTTTAATTTTAAGGAAAGACGCCTGTAACAGGAGAACTTGTGGTCTGCCTGGCATGCCATGCCACCTCCTAGAATGTCATGTACCCCTGATACAATGTTCCAAATTTAAGAGGAGTATACATTCTAGTTCTCGAGATATGATGGACTTTAATTTTAAGGAAAGACGCCTGTAACAGGAGAACTGTTTGTCTGGCTGGCATGCCATGCCACCTCCTAGAATGTCATGTACCCCTGATACAATGTTCCAAATTTAAGAGGAGTATACATTCTAGTTCTCGAGATATGATGGACTTTAATTTTAAGGAAAGACGCCTGTAACAGGAGAACTTGTGGTCTGCCTGGCATGCCATGCCACCTCCTAGAATGTCATGTACGCCTGATACAATGTTCCAAATTTAAGAGGAGTATACATTCTAGTTCTCGAGATATGATGGACTTTAATTTTAAGGAAAGACGCCTGTAACAGGAGAACTTGTGGTCTGCCTGGCATGCCATGCCACCTCCTAGAATGTCATGTACGCCTGATACAATGTTCCAAATTTAAGAGGAGTATACATTCTAGTTCTCGAGATATGATGGACTTTAATTTTAAGGAAAGGCGCCTGTAACAGGAGAACTGCCCGTCTGCCTGTCATGTCATGCCACCTCCTAGAATGTCATGTACCCCTGATACAATAAGACGCCTGCAGTAGGAGAACTGTTTGTCCGGCTGGCATAGTATGCCACCTCCAAGAAGGTCATATACCCCAGATAGAATGTTCCAAATATCAGAGGAGTATACGTTCTAGTTCTCGAGATATGATGGACTTTAATTTTAAGGAAAGACGCCTGTAACAGGAGAACTTGTGGTCTGCCTGGCATGCCATGCCACCTCCTAGAATGTCATGTACGCCTGATACAATGTTCCAAATTTAAGAGGAGTATACATTCTAGTTCTCGAGATATGATGGACTTTAATTTTAAGGAAAGACGCCTGTAACAGGAGAACTTGTGGTCTGCCTGGCATGCCATGCCACCTCCTAGAATGTCATGTACGCCTGATACAATGTTCCAAATTTAAGAGGAGTATACATTCTAGTTCTCGAGATATGATGGACTTTAATTATAAGGAAAGGCGCCTGTAACAGGAGAACTTCTCGTCTGCCTGTCATGTCATGCCACCTCCTAGAATGTCATGTACCCCTGATACAATGTTCCAAATTTAAGAGGAGTACGTCATCTCGTTCTCGAGATATGATCGACTTAGTTTCAATGAAAGACGCCTGTAGTAGGAGAACTGTTTGTCCGGCTGGCATAGTATGCCACCTCCTAGAATGTCATGTACCCCTGATACAATGTTCCAAATTTAAGAGGAGTACGTCATTTCGTTCTCGAGATATGATCGACTTAGTTTCAATGAAAGACGCCTGTAGTAGGAGAACTGTTTGTCCGGCTGGCATAGTATGCCACTTCCAAGAAGGTCATATACCCCAGATAGAATGTTCCAAATATCAGAGGAGTATACGTTCTAGTTCTCGAGATATGATGGACTTTTATTTTAAGGAAAGACGCCTGTAACAGGAGAACTTGTGGTCTGCATGGCATGCCATGCCACCTCCTAGAATGTCATGTACGCCTGATACAATGTTCCAAATTTAAGAGGAGTATACATTCTAGTTCTCGAGATATGATGGACTTTAATTTTAAGGAAAGACGCCTGTAACAGGAGAACTTGTGGTCTGCCTGGCATGCCATGCCACCTCCTAGAATGTCATGTACGCCTGATACAATGTTCCAAATTTAAGAGGTGTATACATTCTAGTTCTCGAGATATGATGGACTTTAATTTTAAGGAAAGGCGCCTGTAACAGGAGAACTGCTCGTCTGCCTGTCATGTCATGCCACCTCCTAGAATGTCTTGTACCCCTGATACAATGTTCCAAATTTAAGAGGAGTACGTCATCTCGTTCTCGAGATATGATCGACTTAGTTTCAATGAAAGACGCCTGTAGTAGGAGAACTGTTTGTCCGGCTGGCATAGTATGCCACCTCCAAGAAGGTCATATACCCCAGATAGAATGTTCCAAATATCAGAGGAGTATACGTTCTAGTTCTCGAGATATGATGGACTTTAATTTTTAAGGAAAGACGCCTGTAACAGGAGAACTTGTGGTCTGCCTGGCATGCCATGCCACCTCCTAGAATGTCATGTACGCCTGATACAATGTTCCAAATTTAAGAGGAGTATACATTCTAGTTCTCGAGATATGATGGACTTTAATTTTTAAGGAAAGACGCCTGTAACAGGAGAACTTGTGGTCTGCCTGGCATGCCATGCCACATCCTAGAATGTCATGTACGCCTGATACAATGTTCCAAATTTAAGAGGAGTATACATTCTAGTTCTCGAGATATGATGGACTTTAATTTTAAGGAAAGGCGCCTGTAACAGGAGAACTGCCCGTCTGCCTGTCATGTCATGCCACCTCCTAGAATGTCATGTACCCCTGATACAATGTTCCAAATTTAAGAGGAGTACGTCATCTCGTTCTCGAGATATGATCGACTTAGTTTCAATGAAAGACGCCTGCAGTAGGAGAACTGTTTGTCCGGCTGGCATAGTATGCCACCTCCAAGAAGGTCATATACCCCAGATAGAATGTTCCAAATATCAGAGGAGTATACGTTCTAGTTCTCGAGATATGATGGACTTTAATTTTAAGGAAAGACGCCTGTAACAGGAGAACTTGTGGTCTGCCTGGCATGCCATGCCACCTCCTAGAATGTCATGTACGCCTGATACAATGTTCCAAATTTAAGAGGAGTATACATTCTAGTTCTCGAGATATGATGGACTTTAATTTTAAGGAAAGACGCCTGTAACAGGAGAACTTGTGGTCTGCCTGGCATGCCATGCCACCTCCTAGAATGTCATGTACGCCTGATACAATGTTCCAAATTTAAGAGGAGTATACATTCTAGTTCTCGAGATATGATGGACTTTAATTTTAAGGAAAGGCGCCTGTAACAGGAGAACTTCTCGTCTGCCTGTCATGTCATGCCACCTCCTAGAATGTCATGTACCCCTGATACAATGTTCCAAATTTAAGAGGAGTACGTCATCTCGTTCTCGAGATATGATCGACTTAGTTTCAATGAAAGACGCCTGTAGTAGGAGAACTGTTTGTCCGGCTGGCATAGTATGCCACCTCCTAGAATGTCATGTACCCCTGATACAATGTTCCAAATTTAAGAGGAGTACGTCATCTCGTTCTCGAGATATGATCGACTTAGTTTCAATGAAAGACGCCTGTAGTAGGAGAACTGTTTGTCCGGCTGGCATAGTATGCCACCTCCAAGAAGGTCATATACCCCAGATAGAATGTTCCAAATATCAGAGGAGTATACGTTCTAGTTCTCGAGATATGATGGACTTTAATTTTAAGGAAAGACGCCTGTAACAGGAGAACTTGTGGTCTGCCTGGCATGCCATGCCACCTCCTAGAATGTCATGTACGCCTGATACAATGTTCCAAATTTAAGAGGAGTATACATTCTAGTTCTCGAGATATGATGGACTTTAATTTTAAGGAAAGACGCCTGTAACAGGAGAACTTGTGGTCTGCCTGGCATGCCATGCCACATCCTAGAATGTCATGTACGCCTGATACAATGTTCCAAATTTAAGAGGAGTATACATTCTAGTTCTCGAGATATGATGGACTTTAATTTTAAGGAAAGGCGCCTGTAACAGGAGAACTGCCCGTCTGCCTGTCATGTCATGCCACCTCCTAGAATGTCATGTACCCCTGATACAATGTTCCAAATTTAAGAGGAGTACGTCATCTCGTTCTCGAGATATGATCGACTTAGTTTCAATGAAAGACGCCTGCAGTAGGAGAACTGTTTGTCCGGCTGGCATAGTATGCCACCTCCAAGAAGGTCATATACCCCAGATAGAATGTTCCAAATATCAGAGGAGTATACGTTCTAGTTCTCGAGATATGATGGACTTTAATTTTAAGGAAAGACGCCTGTAACAGGAGAACTTGTGGTCTGCCTGGCATGCCATGCCACCTCCTAGAATGTCATGTACGCCTGATACAATGTTCCAAATTTAAGAGGAGTATACATTCTAGTTCTCGAGATATGATGGACTTTAATTTTAAGGAAAGACGCCTGTAACAGGAGAACTTGTGGTCTGCCTGGCATGCCATGCCACCTCCTAGAATGTCATGTACGCCTGATACAATGTTCCAAATTTAAGAGGAGTATACATTCTAGTTCTCGAGATATGATGGACTTTAATTATAAGGAAAGGCGCCTGTAACAGGAGAACTTCTCGTCTGCCTGTCATGTCATGCCACCTCCTAGAATGTCATGTACCCCTGATACAATGTTCCAAATTTAAGAGGAGTACGTCATCTCGTTCTCGAGATATGATCGACTTAGTTTCAATGAAAGACGCCTGTAGTAGGAGAACTGTTTGTCCGGCTGGCATAGTATGCCACCTCCTAGAATGTCATGTACCCCTGATACAATGTTCCAAATTTAAGAGGAGTACGTCATTTCGTTCTCGAGATATGATCGACTTAGTTTCAATGAAAGACGCCTGTAGTAGGAGAACTGTTTGTCCGGCTGGCTGGCATAGTATGCCACTTCCAAGAAGGTCATATACCCCAGATAGAATGTTCCAAATATCAGAGGAGTATACGTTCTAGTTCTCGAGATATGATGGACTTTTATTTTAAGGAAAGACGCCTGTAACAGGAGAACTTGTGGTCTGCATGGCATGCCATGCCACCTCCTAGAATGTCATGTACGCCTGATACAATGTTCCAAATTTAAGAGGAGTATACATTCTAGTTCTCGAGATATGATGGACTTTAATTTTAAGGAAAGACGCCTGTAACAGGAGAACTTGTGGTCTGCCTGGCATGCCATGCCACCTCCTAGAATGTCATGTACGCCTGATACAATGTTCCAAATTTAAGAGGTGTATACATTCTAGTTCTCGAGATATGATGGACTTTAATTTTAAGGAAAGGCGCCTGTAACAGGAGAACTGCTCGTCTGCCTGTCATGTCATGCCACCTCCTAGAATGTCTTGTACCCCTGATACAATGTTCCAAATTTAAGAAGAGTACGTCATCTCGTTCTCGAGATATGATCGACTTAGTTTCAATGAAAGACGCCTGTAGTAGGAGAACTGTTTGTCCGGCTGGCATAGTATGCCACCTCCAAGAAGGTCATATACCCCAGATAGAATGTTCCAAATATCAGAGGAGTATACGTTCTAGTTCTCGAGATATGATGGACTTTAATTTTAAGGAAAGACGCCTGTAACAGGAGAACTTGTGGTCTGCCTGGCATGCCATGCCACCTCCTAGAATGTCATGTACGCCTGATACAATGTTCCAAATTTAAGAGGAGTATACATTCTAGTTCTCGAGATATGATGGACTTTAATTTTAAGGAAAGACGCCTGTAACAGGAGAACTTGTGGTCTGCCTGGCATGCCATGCCACCTCCTAGAATGTCATGTACGCCTGATACAATGTTCCAAATTTAAGAGGAGTATACATTCTAGTTCTCGAGATATGATGGACTTTAATTTTAAGGAAAGGCGCCTGTAACAGGAGAACTGCTTTGCCTGTCTGCCTGTCATGTCATGCCACCTCCTAGAATGTCATGTACCCCTGATACAATGTTCCAAATTTAAGAGGAGTACGTCATCTCGTTCTCGAGATATGATCGACTTAGTTTCAATGAAAGACGCCTGTAAGTAGGAGAACTGTTTGTCCGGCTGGCATAGTATGCCACCTCCAAGAAGGTCATATACCCCAGATAGAATGTTCCAAATATCAGAGGAGTATACGTTCTAGTTCTCGAGATATGATGGACTTTAATTTTAAGGAAAGACGCCTGTAACAGGAGAACTTGTGGTCTGCCTGGCATGCCATGCCACCTCCTAGAATGTCATGTACGCCTGATACAATGTTCCAAATTTAAGAGGAGTATACATTCTAGTTCTCGAGATATGATGGACTTTAATTTTAAGGAAAGACGCCTGTAACAGGAGAACTTGTGGTCTGCCTGGCATGCCATGCCACCTCCTAGAATGTCATGTACGCCTGATACAATGTTCCAAATTTAAGAGGAGTATACATTCTAGTTCTCGAGATATGATGGACTTTAATTTTAAGGAAAGACGCCTGTAACAGGAGAACTGCTCGTCTGCCTGTCATGTCATGCCACCTCCTAGAATGTCATGTACCCCTGATACAATGTTCCAAATTTAAGAGGAGTACGTCATCTCGTTCTCGAGATATGATCGACTTAGTTTCAATGAAAGACGCCTGTAGTAGGAGAACTGTTTGTCCGGCTGGCATAGTATGCCACCTCCAAGAAGGTCATATACCCCAGATAGAATGTTCCAAATATCAGAGGAGTATACGTTCTAGTTCTCGAGATATGATGGACTTTAATTTTAAGGAAAGACGCCTGTAACAGGAGAACTTGTGGTCTGCCTGGCATGCCATGCCACCTCCTAGAATGTCATGTACGCCTGATACAATGTTCCAAATTTAAGAGGAGTATACATTCTAGTTCTCGAGATATGATGGACTTTAATTTTAAGGAAAGACGCCTGTAACAGGAGAACTTGTGGTCTGCCTGGCATGCCATGCCACCTCCTAGAATGTCATGTACGCCTGATACAATGTTCCAAATTTAAGAGGAGTATACATTCTAGTTCTCGAGATATGATGGACTTTAATTTTAAGGAAAGGCGCCTGTAACAGGAGAACTGCTCGTCTGCCTGTCATGTCATGCCACCTCCTAGAATGTCATGTACCCCTGATACAATGTTCCAAATTTAAGAGGAGTACGTCATCTCGTTCTCGAGATATGATCGACTTAGTTTCAATGAAAGACGCCTGTAGTAGGAGAACTGTTTGTCCGGCTGGCATAGTATGCCACCTCCAAGAATGTCATATACCCCAGATAGAATGTTCCAAATATCAGAGGAGTATACGTTCTAGTTCTCGAGATATGATGGACTTTAATTTTAAGGAAAGACGCCTGTAACAGGAGAACTTGTGGTCTGCCTGGCATGCCATGCCACCTCCTAGAATGTCATGTACGCCTGATACAATGTTCCAAATTTAAGAGGAGTATACATTCTAGTTCTCGAGATATGATGGACTTTTTTTTAAGGAAAGACGCCTGTAACAGGAGAACTTGTGGTCTGCCTGGCATGCCATGCCACCTCCTAGAATGTCATGTACGCCTGATACAATGTTCCAAATTTAAGAGGAGTATACATTCTAGTTCTCGAGATATGATGGACTTTAATTTTAAGGAAAGGCGCCTGTAACAGGAGAACTTCTCGTCTGCCTGTCATGTCATGCCACCTCCTAGAATGTCATGTACCCCTGATACAATGTTCCAAATTTAAGAGGAGTACGTCATTTCGTTCTCGAGATATGATCGACTTAGTTTCAATGAAAGACGCCTGTAGTAGGAGAACTGTTTGTCCGGCTGGCATAGTATGCCACCTCCAAGAAGGTCATATACCCCAGATAGAATGTTCCAAATATCAGAGGAGTATACGTTCTAGTTCTCGAGATATGATGGACTTTTATTTTAAGGAAAGACGCCTGTAACAGGAGAACTTGTGGTCTGCATGGCATGCCATGCCACCTCCTAGAATGTCATGTACGCCTGATACAATGTTCCAAATTTAAGAGGAGTATACATTCTAGTTCTCGAGATATGATGGACTTTAATTTTAAGGAAAGACGCCTGTAACAGGAGAACTTGTGGTCTGCCTGGCATGCCATGCCACCTCCTAGAATGTCATGTACGCCTGATACAATGTTCCAAATTTAAGAGGTGTATACATTCTAGTTCTCGAGATATGATGGACTTTAATTTTAAGGAAAGGCGCCTGTAACAGGAGAACTGCTCGTCTGCCTGTCATGTCATGCCACCTCCTAGAATGTCTTGTACCCCTGATACAATGTTCCAAATTTAAGAGGAGTACGTCATCTCGTTCTCGAGATATGATCGACTTAGTTTCAATGAAAGACGCCTGTAGTAGGAGAACTGTTTGTCCGGCTGGCATAGTATGCCACCTCCAAGAAGGTCATATACCCCAGATAGAATGTTCCAAATATCAGAGGAGTATACGTTCTAGTTCTCGAGATATGATGGACTTTATTTTTAAGGAAAGACGCCTGTAACAGGAGAACTTGTGGTCAGCCTGGCATGCCATGCCACCTCCTAGAATGTCATGTACGCCTGATACAATGTTCCAAATTTAAGAGGAGTATACATTCTAGTTCTCGAGATATGATGGACTTTAATTTTAAGGAAAGACGCCTGTAACAGGAGAACTTGTGGTCTGCCTGGCATGCCATGCCACCTCCTAGAATGTCATGTACGCCTGATACAATGTTCCAAATTTAAGAGGAGTATACATTCTAGTTCTCGAGATATGATGGACTTTAATTTTAAGGAAAGACGCCTGTAACAGGAGAACTTGTGGTCTGCCTGGCATGCCATGCCACATCCTAGAATGTCATGTACGCCTGATACAATGTTCCAAATTTTAGAGGAGTATACATTCTAGTTCTCGAGATATGATGGACTTTAATTTTAAGGAAAGGCGCCTGTAACAGGAGAACTGCCTGTCTGCCTGTCATGTCATGCCACCTCCTAGAATGTCATGTACCCCTGATACAATGTTCCAAATTTAAGAGGAGTACGTCATCTCGTTCTCGAGATATGATCGACTTAGTTTCAATGAAAGACGCCTGCAGTAGGAGAACTGTTTGTCCGGCTGGCATAGTATGCCACCTCCAAGAAGGTCATATACCCCAGATAGAATGTTCCAAATATCAGAGGAGTATACGTTCTAGTTCTCGAGATATGATGGACTTTAATTTTAAGGAAAGACGCCTGTAACAGGAGAACTTGTGGTCTGCCTGGCATGCCATGCCACCTCCTAGAATGTCATGTACGCCTGATACAATGTTCCAAATTTAAGAGGAGTATACATTCTAGTTCTCGAGATATGATGGACTTTAATTTTAAGGAAAGACGCCTGTAACAGGAGAACTTGTGGTCTGCCTGGCATGCCATGCCACCTCCTAGAATGTCATGTACGCCTGATACAATGTTCCAAATTTAAGAGGAGTATACATTCTAGTTCTCGAGATATGATGGACTTTAATTATAAGGAAAGGCGCCTGTAACAGGAGAACTTCTCGTCTGCCTGTCATGTCATGCCACCTCCTAGAATGTCATGTACCCCTGATACAATGTTCCAAATTTAAGAGGAGTACGTCATCTCGTTCTCGAGATATGATCGACTTAGTTTCAATGAAAGACGCCTGTAGTAGGAGAACTGTTTGTCCGGCTGGCATAGTATGCCACCTCCTAGAATGTCATGTACCCCTGATACAATGTTCCAAATTTAAGAGGAGTACGTCATTTCGTTCTCGAGATATGATCGACTTAGTTTCAATGAAAGACGCCTGTAGTAGGAGAACTGTTTGTCCGGCTGGCATAGTATGCCACTTCCAAGAAGGTCATATACCCCAGATAGAATGTCCAAATATCAGAGAGGAGTATACGTTCTAGTTCTCGAGATATGATGGACTTTTATTTTAAGGAAAGACGCCTGTAACAGGAGAACTTGTGGTCTGCATGGCATGCCATGCCACCTCCTAGAATGTCATGTACGCCTGATACAATGTTCCAAATTTAAGAGGAGTATACATTCTAGTTCTCGAGATATGATGGACTTTAATTTTAAGGAAAGACGCCTGTAACAGGAGAGAACTCTGCCTGGTCTGCCTGCCTGGCATGCCATGCCACCTCCTAGAATGTCATGTACGCCTGATACAATGTTCCAAATTTAAGAGGTGTATACATTCTAGTTCTCGAGATATGATGGACTTTAATTTTAAGGAAAGGCGCCTGTAACAGGAGAACTGCTCGTCTGCCTGTCATGTCATGCCACCTCCTAGAATGTCTTGTACCCCTGATACAATGTTCCAAATTTAAGAGGAGTACGTCATCTCGTTCTCGAGATATGATCGACTTAGTTTCAATGAAAGACGCCTGTAGTAGGAGAACTGTTTGTCCGGCTGGCATAGTATGCCACCTCCAAGAAGGTCATATACCCCAGATAGAATGTTCCAAATATCAGAGGAGTATACGTTCTAGTTCTCGAGATATGATGGACTTTAATTTTAAGGAAAGACGCCTGTAACAGGAGAACTTGTGGTCAGCCTGGCATGCCATGCCACCTCCTAGAATGTCATGTACGCCTGATACAATGTTCCAAATTTAAGAGGAGTATACATTCTAGTTCTCGAGATATGATGGACTTTAATTTTAAGGAAAGACGCCTGTAACAGGAGAACTTGTGGTCTGCCTGGCATGCCATGCCACATCCTAGAATGTCATGTACGCCTGATACAATGTTCCAAATTTAAGAGGAGTATACATTCTAGTTCTCGAGATATGATGGACTTTAATTTTAAGGAAAGGCGCCTGTAACAGGAGAACTGCCCGTCTGCCTGTCATGTCATGCCACCTCCTAGAATGAATGTCATGTACCCCTGATACAATGTTCCAAATTTAAGAGGAGTACGTCATCTCGTTCTCGAGATATGATCGACTTAGTTTCAATGAAAGACGCCTGCAGTAGGAGAACTGTTTGTCCGGCTGGCATAGTATATGCCACCTCCAAGAAGGTCATATACCCCAGATAGAATGTTCCAAATATCAGAGGAGTATACGTTCTAGTTCTCGAGATATGATGGACTTTAATTTTAAGGAAAGACGCCTGTAACAGGAGAACTTGTGGTCTGCCTGGCATGCCATGCCACCTCCTAGAATGTCATGTACGCCTGATACAATGTTCCAAATTTAAGAGGAGTATACATTCTAGTTCTCGAGATATGATGGACTTTAATTTTAAGGAAAGACGCCTGTAACAGGAGAACTTGTGGTCTGCCTGGCATGCCATGCCACCTCCTAGAATGTCATGTACGCCTGATACAATGTTCCAAATTTAAGAGGAGTATACATTCTAGTTCTCGAGATATGATGGACTTTAATTTTAAGGAAAGGCGCCTGTAACAGGAGAACTTCTCGTCTGCCTGTCATGTCATGCCACCTCCTAGAATGTCATGTACCCCTGATACAATGTTCCAAATTTAAGAGGAGTACGTCATCTCGTTCTCGAGATATGATCGACTTAGTTTCAATGAAAGACGCCTGTAGTAGGAGAACTGTTTGTCCGGCTGGCATAGTATGCCACCTCCTAGAATGTCATATGTACCCCTGATACAATGTTCCAAATATAAGAGGAGTATACGTTCTAGTTCTCGAGATATGATGGACTTTAATTTTTAAGGAAAGACGCCTGTAACAGGAGAACTGTTGGTCTGCCTGGCATGCCATGCCACCTCCTAGAATGTCATGTACCCCTGATACAATGTTCCAAATTTAAGAGGAGTATACATTCTAGTTCTCGAGATATGATGGACTTTTAATTTTAAGGAAAGACGCCTGTAACAGGAGAACTTGTGGTCTGCCTGGCATGCCATGCCACCTCCTAGAATGTCATGTACGCCTGATACAATGTTCCAAATTTAAGAGGAGTATACATTCTAGTTCTCGAGATATGATGGACTTTAATTTTAAGGAAGACGCGCCTGTAACAGGAGAACTTGTGGTCTGCCTGTCATGTCATGCCACCTCCTAGAATGTCATGTACCCCTGATACAATGTTCCAAATTTAAGAGGAGTACGTCATTCTAGTTCTCGAGATATGATGGACTTAGTTTTAAGGAAAGACGCCTGTAACAGGAGAACTGTTTGTCTGCCTGGCATGTCATGCCACCTCCTAGAATGTCATGTACCCCTGATACAATGTTCCAAATTTAAGAGGAGTACGTCGTTCTAGTTCTCGAGATATGATGGACTTTAATTTCAATGAAAGACGCCTGTAACAGGAGAACTGTTTGGTCCGGCCTGGCATGCCATGCCACCTCCTAGAATGTCATGTACCCTGATACAATGTTCCAAATTTTCAGAGGAGTATACATTCTAGTTCTCGAGATATGATGGACTTTAATTTTAAGGAAAGACGCCTGTAACAGGAGAACTTGTGGTCTGCCTGGCATGCCATGCCACCTCCTAGAATGTCATGTACGCCTGATACAATGTTCCAAATTTAAGAGGAGTATACATTCTAGTTCTCGAGATATGATGGACTTTAATTTTAAGGAAAGACGCCTGTAACAGGAGAACTTGTGGTCTGCCTGGCATGCCATGCCACCTCCTAGAATGTCATGTACCCCTGATACAATGTTCCAAATTTAAGAGGAGTATACATTCTAGTTCTCGAGATATGATGGACTTTAATTTTAAGGAAAGACGCCTGTAACAGGAGAACTGTTTGTCTGCCTGGCATGTCATGCCACCTCCTAGAATGTCATGTACCCCTGATACAATGTTCCAAATTTAAGAGGAGTACGTCATTCTAGTTCTCGAGATATGATGGACTTTAATTTTGAAAGACGCCCTGTAACAGGAGAACTGTTTGTCTGCCTGGCATAGTATGCCACCTCCTAGAATGTCATGTACCCCTGATACAATGTTCCAAATTTAAGAGGAGTATACGTTCTAGTTCTCGAGATATGATGGACTTTAATTTTAAGGAAAGACGCCTGTAACAGGAGAACTTGTGGTCTGCCTGGCATGCCATGCCACCTCCTAGAATGTCATGTACGCCTGATACAATGTTCCAAATTTAAGAGGAGTATACATTCTAGTTCTCGAGATATGATGGACTTTAATTTTAAGGAAAGACGCCTGTAACAGGAGAACTTGTGGTCTGCCTGGCATGCCATGCCACCTCCTAGAATGTCATGTACGCCTGATACAATGTTCCAAATTTAAGAGGAGTATACATTCTAGTTCTCGAGATATGATGGACTTTAATTTTAAGGAAAGACGCCTGTAACAGGAGAACTTGTCGTCTGCCTGTCATGTCATGCCACCTCCTAGAATGTCATGTACCCCTGATACAATGTTCCAAATTTAAGAGGAGTACGTCATTCTAGTTCTCGAGATATGATGGACTTTATTTTCAATGAAAGACGCCTGTAACAGGAGAACTGTTTGTCTGCCTGGCATGTCATGCCACCTCCTAGAATGTCATGTACCCCTGATACAATGTTCCAAATTTAAGAGGAGTACGTCATTCTCGTTCTCGAGATATGATCGACTTAGTTTCAATGAAAGACGCCTGTAGTAGGAGAACTGTTTGTCCGGCTGGCATAGTATGCCACCTCAAGAAGGTCATATACCCCAGATAGAATGTTCCAAATATCAGAGGAGTATACGTTCTAGTTCTCGAGATATGATGGACTTTTAATTTTAAGGAAAGACGCCTGTAACAGGAGAACTTGTGGTCTGCCTGGCATGCCATGCCACCTCCTAGAATGTCATGTACGCCTGATACAATGTTCCAAATTTAAGAGGAGTATACATTCTAGTTCTCGAGATATGATGGACTTTAATTTTAAGGAAAGACGCCTGTAACAGGAGAACTTGTGGTCTGCCTGGCATGCCATGCCACCTCCTAGAATGTCATGTACGCCTGATACAATGTTCCAAATTTAAGAGGTGTATACATTCTAGTTCTCGAGATATGATGGACTTTAATTTTAAGGAAAGGCGCCTGTAACAGGAGAACTGCTCGTCTGCCTGTCATGTCATGCCACCTCCTAGAATGTCTTGTACCCCTGATACAATGTTCCAAATTTAAGAGGAGTACGTCATCTCGTTCTCGAGATATGATCGACTTAGTTTCAATGAAAGACGCCTGTAGTAGGAGAACTGTTTGTCCGGCTGGCATAGTATGCCACCTCCAAGAAGGTCATATACCCCAGATAGAATGTTCCAAATATCAGAGGAGTATACGTTCTAGTTCTCGAGATATGATGGACTTTAATTTTAAGGAAAGACGCCTGTAACAGGAGAACTTGTGGTCAGCCTGGCATGCCATGCCACCTCCTAGAATGTCATGTACGCCTGATACAATGTTCCAAATTTAAGAGGAGTATACATTCTAGTTCTCGAGATATGATGGACTTTAATTTTAAGGAAAGACGCCTGTAACAGGAGAACTTGTGGTCTGCCTGGCATGCCATGCCACATCCTAGAATGTCATGTACGCCTGATACAATGTTCCAAATTTAAGAGGAGTATACATTCTAGTTCTCGAGATATGATGGACTTTAATTTTAAGGAAAGGCGCCTGTAACAGGAGAACTGCTCGACTGCCTGTCATGTCATGCCACCTCCTAGAATGTCATGTACCCCTGATACAATGTTCCAAATTTAAGAGGAGTACGTCATCTCGTTCTCGAGATATGATCGACTTAGTTTCAATGAAAGACGCCTGCAGTAGGAGAACTGTTTGTCCGGCTGGCATAGTATGCCACCTCCAAGAAGGTCATATACCCCAGATAGAATGTTCCAAATATCAGAGGAGTATACGTTCTAGTTCTCGAGATATGATGGACTTTTTTTTAAGGAAAGACGCCTGTAACAGGAGAACTTGTGGTCTGCCTGGCATGCCATGCCACCTCCTAGAATGTCATGTACGCCTGATACAATGTTCCAAATTTAAGAGGAGTATACATTCTAGTTCTCGAGATATGATGGACTTTAATTTTAAGGAAAGACGCCTGTAACAGGAGAACTTGTGGTCTGCCTGGCATGCCATGCCACCTCCTAGAATGTCATGTACGCCTGATACAATGTTCCAAATTTAAGAGGAGTATACATTCTAGTTCTCGAGATATGATGGACTTTAATTATAAGGAAAGGCGCCTGTAACAGGAGAACTTCTCGTCTGCCTGTCATGTCATGCCACCTCCTAGAATGTCATGTACCCCTGATACAATGTTCCAAATTTAAGAGGAGTACGTCATCTCGTTCTCGAGATATGATCGACTTAGTTTCAATGAAAGACGCCTGTAGTAGGAGAACTGTTTGTCCGGCTGGGCATAGTATGCCACCTCCTAGAATGTCATGTACCCCTGATACAATGTTCCAAATTTAAGAGGAGTACGTCATTTCGTTCTCGAGATATGATCGACTTAGTTTCAATGAAAGACGCCTGTAGTAGGAGAACTGTTTGTCCGGCTGGCATAGTATGCCACTTCCAAGAAGGTCATATACCCCAGATAGAATGTTCCAAATATCAGAGGAGTATACGTTCTAGTTCTCGAGATATGATGGACTTTTTATTTTAAGGAAAGACGCCTGTAACAGGAGAAC
The DNA here is from genome assembly GCA_032399605.1 of Melipona beecheii. Classification (NCBI taxonomy): domain Eukaryota; kingdom Metazoa; phylum Arthropoda; class Insecta; order Hymenoptera; family Apidae; genus Melipona; species Melipona beecheii. Next base: position 19,099 of record JAUCMO010000288.1, read on the forward strand.
TTGTGGTCTGCATGGCATGCCATGCCACCTCCTAGAATGTCATGTACGCCTGATACAATGTTCCAAATTTAAGAGGAGTATACATTCTAGTTCTCGAGATATGATGGACTTTAATTTTAAGGAAAGACGCCTGTAACAGGAGAACTTGTGGTCTGCCTGGCATGCCATGCCACCTCCTAGAATGTCATGTACGCCTGATACAATGTTCCAAATTTAAGAGGTGTATACATTCTAGTTCTCGAGATATGATGGACTTTAATTTTAAGGAAAGGCGCCTGTAACAGGAGAACTGCTCGTCTGCCTGTCATGTCATGCCACCTCCTAGAATGTCTTGTACCCCTGATACAATGTTCCAAATTTAAGAGGAGTACGTCATCTCGTTCTCGAGATATGATCGACTTAGTTTCAATGAAAGACGCCTGTAGTAGGAGAACTGTTTGTCCGGCTGGCATAGTATGCCACCTCCAAGAAGGTCATATACCCCAGATAGAATGTTCCAAATATCAGAGGAGTATACGTTCTAGTTCTCGAGATATGATGGACTTTAATTTTAAGGAAAGACGCCTGTAACAGGAGAACTTGTGGTCAGCCTGGCATGCCATTTTGTGGTCTGCCTGGCATGCCATGCCACCTCCTAGAATGTCATGTACGCCTGATACAATGTTCCAAATTTAAGAGGAGTATACATTCTAGTTCTCGAGATATGATGGACTTTAATTTTAAGGAAAAGGCGCCTGTAACAGGAGAACTTGTGGTCTGCCTGGCATGTCATGCCACCTCCTAGAATGTCATGTACCCCTGATACAATGTTCCAAATTTAAGAGGAGTATACATTCTAGTTCTCGAGATATGATGGACTTTAGTTTCAAGGAAAGACGCCTGTAACAGGAGAACTGTTTGTCTGCCTGGCATGTCATGCCACCTCCTAGAATGTCATGTACCCCTGATACAATGTTCCAAATTTAAGAGGAGTACGTCGTTCTAGTTCTCGAGATATGATGGACTTTAGTTTCAAGGAAAGACGCCTGTAACAGGAGAACTGTTTGTCCGGCTGGCATAGTATGCCACCTCCTAGAATGTCATATACCCCAGATAGAATGTTCCAAATATAAGAGGAGTATACGTTCTAGTTCTCGAGATATGATGGACTTTAATTTTAAGGAAAGACGCCTGTAACAGGAGAACTTGTGGTCTGCCTGGCATGCCATGCCACCTCCTAGAATGTCATGTACGCCTGATACAATGTTCCAAATTTAAGAGGAGTATACATTCTAGTTCTCGAGATATGATGGACTTTAATTTTAAGGAAAGACGCCTGTAACAGGAGAACTTGTGGTCTGCCTGGCATGCCATGCCACCTCCTAGAATGTCATGTACGCCTGATACAATGTTCCAAATTTAAGAGGAGTATACATTCTAGTTCTCGAGATATGATGGACTTTAATTTTAAGGAAAGACGCCTGTAACAGGAGAACTGTTTGTCTGCCTGGCATGTCATGCCACCTCCTAGAATGTCATGTACCCCTGATACAATGTTCCAAATTTAAGAGGAGTACGTCATTCGTTCTCGAGATATGATCGACTTAATTTCAATGAAAGACGCCTGTAGTAGGAGAACTGTTTGTCTGGCTGGCATAGTATGCCACCTCCTAGAATGTCATATACCCCTGATACAATGTTCCAAATTTAAGAGGAGTATACGTTCTAGTTCTCGAGATATGATGGACTTTAATTTTAAGGAAAGACGCCTGTAACAGGAGAACTTGTGGTCTGCCTGGCATGCCATGCCACCTCCTAGAATGTCATGTACGCCTGATACAATGTTCCAAATTTAAGAGGAGTATACATTCTAGTTCTCGAGATATGATGGACTTTAATTTTAAGGAAAGACGCCTGTAACAGGAGAACTTGTGGTCTGCCTGGCATGCCATGCCACCTCCTAGAATGTCATGTACGCCTGATACAATGTTCCAAATTTAAGAGGAGTATACATTCTAGTTCTCGAGATATGATGGACTTTAATTTTAAGGAAAGACGCCTGTAACAGGAGAACTTGTGGTCTGCCTGGCATGCCATGCCACCTCCTAGAATGTCATGTACCCCTGATACAATGTTCCAAATTTAAGAGGAGTATACATTCTAGTTCTCGAGATATGATGGACTTTAATTTTAAGGAAAGACGCCTGTAACAGGAGAACTGTTTGTCTGCCTGGCATGCCATGCCACCTCCTAGAATGTCATGTACCCCTGATACAATGTTCCAAATTTAAGAGGAGTATACGTTCTAGTTCTCGAGATATGATGGACTTTAATTTCAAGGAAAGACGCCTGTAACAGGAGAACTGTTGGTCTGCCTGGCATGCCATGCCACCACCTCCTAGAATGTCATGTACCCCTGATACAATGTTCCAAATTTAAGAGGAGTATACATTCTAGTTCTCGAGATATGATGGACTTTAATTTTAAGGAAAGACGCCTGTAACAGGAGAACTTGTGGTCTGCCTGGCATGCCATGCCACCTCCTAGAATGTCATGTACGCCTGATACAATGTTCCAAATTTAAGAGGAGTATACATTCTAGTTCTCGAGATATGATGGACTTTAATTTTTAAGGAAAGACGCCTGTAACAGGAGAACTTGTGGTCTGCCTGGCATGCCATGCCACCTCCTAGAATGTCATGTACCCTGATACAATGTTCCAAATTTAAGAGGAGTATACATTCTAGTTCTCGAGATATGATGGACTTTAATTTCAAGGAAAGACGCCTGTAACAGGAGAACTGTTTGTCTGCCTGGCATGTCATGCCACCTCCTAGAATGTCATGTACCCCTGATACAATGTTCCAAATTTAAGAGGAGTATACGTCATCTCGTTCTCGAGATATGATCGACTTTAGTTTCAATGAAAGACGCCTGTAGTAGGAGAACTGTTTGTCTGGCTGGCATAGTATGCCACCTCCTAGAATGTCATATACCCCTGATAGAATGTTCCAAATTTAAGAGGAGTATACGTTCTAGTTCTCGAGATATGATGGACTTTAATTTTAAGGAAAGACGCCTGTAACAGGAGAACTTGTGGTCTGCCTGGCATGCCATGCCAACTCCTAGAATGTCATGTACGCCTGATACAATGTTCCAAATTTAAGAGGAGTATACATTCTAGTTCTCGAGATATGATGGACTTTAATTTTAAGGAAAGACGCCTGTAACAGGAGAACTTGTGGTCTGCCTGGCATGCCATGCCACCTCCTAGAATGTCATGTACGCCTGATACAATGTTCCAAATTTAAGAGGAGTATACATTCTAGTTCTCGAGATATGATGGACTTTAATTTTAAGGAAAGGCGCCTGTAACAGGAGAACTGCTTGTCTGCCTGTCATGTCATGCCACCTCCTAGAATGTCATGTACCCCTGATACAATGTTCCAAATTTAAGAGGAGTACGTCATCTCGTTCTCGAGATATGATCGACTTAGTTTCAATGAAAGACGCCTGTAGTAGGAGAACTGTTTGTCCGGCTGGCATAGTATGCCACCTCCTAGAAGGTCATATACCCCAGATAGAATGTTCCAAATATCAGAGGAGTATACGTTCTAGTTCTCGAGATATGATGGACTTTAATTTTAAGGAAAGACGCCTGTAACAGGAGAACTTGTGGTCTGCCTGGCATGCCATGCCACCTCCTAGAATGTCATGTACGCCTGATACAATGTTCCAAATTTAAGAGGAGTATACATTCTAGTTCTCGAGATATGATGGACTTTAATTTTAAGGAAAGACGCCTGTAACAGGAGAACTTGTGGTCTGCCTGGCATGCCATGCCACCTCCTAGAATGTCATGTACGCCTGATACAATGTTCCAAATTTAAGAGGAGTATACATTCTAGTTCTCGAGATATGATGGACTTTAATTTTAAGGAAAGGCGCCTGTAACAGGAGAACTGCCCGTCTGCCTGTCATGTCATGCCACCTCCTAGAATGTCATGTACCCCTGATACAATGTTCCAAATTTAAGAGGAGTACGTCATCTCGTTCTCGAGATATGATCGACTTAGTTTCAATGAAAGACGCCTGTAGTAGGAGAACTGTTTGTCCGGCTGGCATAGTATGCCACCTCCAAGAAGGTCATATACCCCAGATAGAATGTTCCAAATATCAGAGGAGTATACGTTCTAGTTCTCGAGATATGATGGACTTTAATTTTAAGGAAAGACGCCTGTAACAGGAGAACTTGTGGTCTGCCTGGCATGCCATGCCACCTCCTAGAATGTCATGTACGCCTGATACAATGTTCCAAATTTAAGAGGAGTATACATTCTAGTTCTCGAGATATGATGGACTTTAATTTTAAGGAAAGACGCCTGTAACAGGAGAACTTGTGGTCTGCCTGGCATGCCATGCCACCTCCTAGAATGTCATGTACGCCTGATACAATGTTCCAAATTTAAGAGGAGTATACATTCTAGTTCTCGAGATATGATGGACTTTAATTATAAGGAAAGGCGCCTGTAACAGGAGAACTTCTCGTCTGCCTGTCATGTCATGCCACCTCCTAGAATGTCATGTACCCCTGATACAATGTTCCAAATTTAAGAGGAGTACGTCATCTCGTTCTCGAGATATGATCGACTTAGTTTCAATGAAAGACGCCTGTAGTAGGAGAACTGTTTGTCCGGCTGGCATAGTATGCCACCTCCAAGAAGGTCATATACCCCAGATAGAATGTTCCAAATATCAGAGGAGTATACGTTCTAGTTCTCGAGATATGATGGACTTTTATTTTAAGGAAAGACGCCTGTAACAGGAGAACTTGTGGTCTGCCTGGCATGCCATGCCACCTCCTAGAATGTCATGTACGCCTGATACAATGTTCCAAATTTAAGAGGAGTATACATTCTAGTTCTCGAGATATGATGGACTTTAATTTTAAGGAAAGACGCCTGTAACAGGAGAACTTGTGGTCTGCCTGGCATGCCATGCCACCTCCTAGAATGTCATGTACGCCTGATACAATGTTCCAAATTTAAGAGGTGTATACATTCTAGTTCTCGAGATATGATGGACTTTAATTTTAAGGAAAGGCGCCTGTAACAGGAGAACTGCTCGTCTGCCTGTCATGTCATGCCACCTCCTAGAATGTCTTGTACCCCTGATACAATGTTCCAAATTTAAGAGGAGTACGTCATCTCGTTCTCGAGATATGATCGACTTAGTTTCAATGAAAGACGCCTGTAGTAGGAGAACTGTTTGTCCGGCTGGCATAGTATGCCACCTCCAAGAAGGTCATATACCCCAGATAGAATGTTCCAAATATCAGAGGAGTATACGTTCTAGTTCTCGAGATATGATGGACTTTAATTTTTTAAGGAAAGACGCCTGTAACAGGAGAACTTGTGGTCAGCCTGGCATGCCATGCCACCTCCTAGAATGTCATGTACGCCTGATACAATGTTCCAAATTTAAGAGGAGTATACATTCTAGTTCTCGAGATATGATGGACTTTAATTTTAAGGAAAGACGCCTGTAACAGGAGAACTTGTGGTCTGCCTGGCATGCCATGCCACATCCTAGAATGTCATGTACGCCTGATACAATGTTCCAAATTTAAGAGGAGTATACATTCTAGTTCTCGAGATATGATGGACTTTAATTTTAAGGAAAGGCGCCTGTAACAGGAGAACTGCCCGTCTGCCTGTCATGTCATGCCACCTCCTAGAATGTCATGTACCCCTGATACAATGTTCCAAATTTAAGAGGAGTACGTCATCTCGTTCTCGAGATATGATCGACTTAGTTTCAATGAAAGACGCCTGCAGTAGGAGAACTGTTTGTCCGGCTGGCATAGTATGCCACCTCCAAGAAGGTCATATACCCCAGATAGAATGTTCCAAATATCAGAGGAGTATACGTTCTAGTTCTCGAGATATGATGGACTTTAATTTTAAGGAAAGACGCCTGTAACAGGAGAACTTGTGGTCTGCCTGGCATGCCATGCCACCTCCTAGAATGTCATGTACGCCTGATACAATGTTCCAAATTTAAGAGGAGTATACATTCTAGTTCTCGAGATATGATGGACTTTAATTTTAAGGAAAGACGCCTGTAACAGGAGAACTTGTGGTCTGCCTGGCATGCCATGCCACCTCCTAGAATGTCATGTACGCCTGATACAATGTTCCAAATTTAAGAGGAGTATACATTCTAGTTCTCGAGATATGATGGACTTTAATTATAAGGAAAGGCGCCTGTAACAGGAGAACTTCTCGTCTGCCTGTCATGTCATGCCACCTCCTAGAATGTCATGTACCCCTGATACAATGTTCCAAATTTAAGAGGAGTACGTCATCTCGTTCTCGAGATATGATCGACTTAGTTTCAATGAAAGACGCCTGTAGTAGGAGAACTGTTTGTCCGGCTGGCATAGTATGCCACCTCCTAGAATGTCATGTACCCCTGATACAATGTTCCAAATTTAAGAGGAGTACGTCATTTCGTTCTCGAGATATGATCGACTTAGTTTCAATGAAAGACGCCTGTAGTAGGAGAACTGTTTGTCCGGCTGGCATAGTATGCCACTTCCAAGAAGGTCATATACCCCAGATAGAATGTTCCAAATATCAGAGGAGTATACGTTCTAGTTCTCGAGATATGATGGACTTTTTATTTTAAGGAAAGACGCCTGTAACAGGAGAACTTGTGGTCTGCATGGCATGCCATGCCACCTCCTAGAATGTCATGTACGCCTGATACAATGTTCCAAATTTAAGAGGAGTATACATTCTAGTTCTCGAGATATGATGGACTTTAATTTTAAGGAAAGACGCCTGTAACAGGAGAACTTGTGGTCTGCCTGGCATGCCATGCCACCTCCTAGAATGTCATGTACGCCTGATACAATGTTCCAAATTTAAGAGGTGTATACATTCTAGTTCTCGAGATATGATGGACTTTAATTTTAAGGAAAGGCGCCTGTAACAGGAGAACTGCTCGTCTGCCTGTCATGTCATGCCACCTCCTAGAATGTCTTGTACCCCTGATACAATGTTCCAAATTTAAGAGGAGTACGTCATCTCGTTCTCGAGATATGATCGACTTAGTTTCAATGAAAGACGCCTGTAGTAGGAGAACTGTTTGTCCGGCTGGCATAGTATGCCACCTCCAAGAAGGTCATATACCCCAGATAGAATGTTCCAAATATCAGAGGAGTATACGTTCTAGTTCTCGAGATATGATGGACTTTAATTTTAAGGAAAGACGCCTGTAACAGGAGAACTTGTGGTCAGCCTGGCATGCCATGTAATTTCAATGAAAGACGCCTGTAACAGGAGAACTGTTTGTCTGCCTGGCATAGTATGCCACCTCCTAGAATGTCATATACCCCTGATAGAATGTTCCAAATTTAAGAGGAGTATACGTTCTAGTTCTCGAGATATGATGGACTTTAATTTTAAGGAAAGACGCCTGTAACAGGAGAACTTGTGGTCTGCCTGGCATGCCATGCCACCTCCTAGAATGTCATGTACGCCTGATACAATGTTCCAAATTTAAGAGGAGTATACATTCTAGTTCTCGAGATATGATGGACTTTAATTTTAAGGAAAGACGCCTGTAACAGGAGAACTTGTGGTCTGCCTGGCATGCCATGCCACCTCCTAGAATGTCATGTACGCCTGATACAATGTTCCAAATTTAAGAGGAGTATACATTCTAGTTCTCGAGATATGATGGACTTTAATTTTAAGGAAAGACGCCTGTAACAGGAGAACTGCTGGTCTGCCTGTCATGTCATGCCACCTCCTAGAATGTCATGTACCCCTGATACAATGTTCCAAATTTAAGAGGAGTACGTCATCTCGTTCTCGAGATATGATCGACTTAGTTTCAATGAAAGACGCCTGTAGTAGGAGAACTGTTTGTCCGGCTGGCATAGTATGCCACCTCCTAGAATGTCATATACCCCTGATAGAATGTTCCAAATTTAAGAGGAGTATACGTTCTAGTTCTCGAGATATGATGGACTTTAATTTTAAGGAAAGACGCCTGTAACAGGAGAACTTGTGGTCTGCCTGGCATGCCATGCCACCTCCTAGAATGTCATGTACGCCTGATACAATGTTCCAAATTTAAGAGGAGTATACATTCTAGTTCTCGAGATATGATGGACTTTAATTTTAAGGAAAGACGCCTGTAACAGGAGAACTTGTGGTCTGCCTGGCATGCCATGCCACCTCCTAGAATGTCATGTACGCCTGATACAATGTTCCAAATTTAAGAGGAGTATACATTCTAGTTCTCGAGATATGATGGACTTTAATTTTAAGGAAAGGCGCCTGTAACAGGAGAACTGCCCGTCTGCCTGTCATGTCATGCCACCTCCTAGAATGTCATGTACCCCTGATACAATGTTCCAAATTTAAGAGGAGTACGTCATTCTAGTTCTCGAGATATGATGGACTTTAGTTTCAATGAAAGACGCCTGTAGTAGGAGAACTGTTTGTCCGGCTGGCATAGTATGCCACCTCCTAGAATGTCATGTACCCCTGATACAATGTTCCAAATTTAAGAGGAGTATACGTTCTAGTTCTCGAGATATGATGGACTTTAGTTTCAAGGAAAGACGCCTGTAACAGGAGAACTGTTTTGTCCGGCTGGCATAGTATGCCACCTCCTAGAATGTCATGTACCCCTGATACAATGTTCCAAATTTAAGAGGAGTATACATTCTAGTTCTCGAGATATGATGGACTTTAATTTTAAGGAAAGACGCCTGTAACAGGAGAACTTGTGGTCTGCCTGGCATGCCATGCCACCTCCTAGAATGTCATGTACGCCTGATACAATGTTCCAAATTTAAGAGGAGTATACATTCTAGTTCTCGAGATATGATGGACTTTAATTTTAAGGAAAGACGCCTGTAACAGGAGAACTTGTGGTCTGCCTGGCATGCCATGCCACCTCCTAGAATGTCATGTACGCCTGATACAATGTTCCAAATTTAAGAGGAGTATACATTCTAGTTCTCGAGATATGATGGACTTTAATTTTAAGGAAAGACGCCTGTAACAGGAGAACTGTTTGTCTGCCTGTCATGTCATGCCACCTCCTAGAATGTCATGTACCCCTGATACAATGTTCCAAATTTAAGAGGAGTACGTCATCTCGTTCTCGAGATATGATCGACTTATTTTCAATGAAAGACGCCTGTAGTAGGAGAACTGTTTGTCCGGCTGGCATAGTATGCCACCTCCAAGAATGTCATATACCCCAGATAGAATGTTCCAAATATCAGAGGAGTATACGTTCTAGTTCTCGAGATATGATGGACTTTAATTTTAAGGAAAGACGCCTGTAACAGGAGAACTTGTGGTCTGCCTGGCATGCCATGCCACCTCCTAGAATGTCATGTACGCCTGATACAATGTTCCAAATTTAAGAGGAGTATACATTCTAGTTCTCGAGATATGATGGACTTTAATTTTAAGGAAAGACGCCTGTAACAGGAGAACTTGTGGTCTGCCTGGCATGCCATGCCACCTCCTAGAATGTCATGTACGCCTGATACAATGTTCCAAATTTAAGAGGAGTATACATTCTAGTTCTCGAGATATGATGGACTTTAATTTTAAGGAAAGACGCCTGTAACAGGAGAACTGCCCGTCTGCCTGTCATGTCATGCCACCTCCTAGAATGTCATGTACCCCTGATACAATGTTCCAAATTTAAGAGGAGTACGTCATCTCGTTCTCGAGATATGATCGACTTAGTTTCAATGAAAGACGCCTGTAGTAGGAGAACTGTTTGTCCGGCTGGCATAGTATGCCACCTCCAAGAAGGTCATATACCCCAGATAGAATGTTCCAAATATCAGAGGAGTATACGTTCTAGTTCTCGAGATATGATGGACTTTAATTTTAAGGAAAGACGCCTGTAACAGGAGAACTTGTGGTCTGCCTGGCATGCCATGCCACCTCCTAGAATGTCATGTACGCCTGATACAATGTTCCAAATTTAAGAGGAGTATACATTCTAGTTCTCGAGATATGATGGACTTTAATTTTAAGGAAAGACGCCTGTAACAGGAGAACTTGTGGTCTGCCTGGCATGCCATGCCACCTCCTAGAATGTCATGTACGCCTGATACAATGTTCCAAATTTAAGAGGAGTATACATTCTAGTTCTCGAGATATGATGGACTTTAATTATAAGGAAAGGCGCCTGTAACAGGAGAACTTCTCGTCTGCCTGTCATGTCATGCCACCTCCTAGAATGTCATGTACCCCTGATACAATGTTCCAAATTTAAGAGGAGTACGTCATCTCGTTCTCGAGATATGATCGACTTAGTTTCAATGAAAGACGCCTGTAGTAGGAGAACTGTTTGTCCGGCTGGCATAGTATGCCACCTCCTAGAATGTCATGTACCCCTGATACAATGTTCCAAATTTAAGAGGAGTACGTCATTTCGTTCTCGAGATATGATCGACTTAGTTTCAATGAAAGACGCCTGTAGTAGGAGAACTGTTTGTCCGGCTGGCATAGTATGCCACCTCCTAGAATGTCATGTACCCCTGATAGAATGTTCCAAATTTAAGAGGAGTATACATTCTAGTTCTCGAGATATGATGGACTTTAATTTTAAGGAAAGACGCCTGTAACAGGAGAACTTGTGGTCTGCCTGGCATGCCATGCCACCTCCTAGAATGTCATGTACGCCTGATACAATGTTCCAAATTTAAGAGGAGTATACATTCTAGTTCTCGAGATATGATGGACTTTAATTTTAAGGAAAGACGCCTGTAACAGGAGAACTTGTGGTCTGCCTGGCATGCCATGCCACCTCCTAGAATGTCATGTACGCCTGATACAATGTTCCAAATTTAAGAGGAGTATACATTCTAGTTCTCGAGATATGATGGACTTTAATTTTAAGGAAAGACGCCTGTAACAGGAGAACTGCTCGTCTTGTGGTCTGCCTGGCATGCCATGCCACCTCCTAGAATGTCATGTACCCCTGATACAATGTTCCAAATTTAAGAGGAGTATACGTTCTAGTTCTCGAGATATGATGGACTTTAATTTTAAGGAAAGACGCCTGTAACAGGAGAACTGTTTGTCTGCCTGGCATGTCATGCCACCTCCTAGAATGTCATGTACCCCTGATACAATGTTCCAAATTTAAGAGGAGTATACGTTCTAGTTCTCGAGATATGATGGACTTTAATTTTAAGGAAAGACGCCTGTAACAGGAGAACTGTTGGTCTGCCTGGCATGCCATGCCACCTCCTAGAATGTCATGTACCCCTGATACAATGTTCCAAATTTAAGAGGAGTACGTCGTTCTAGTTCTCGAGATATGATGGACTTTAATTTTAAGGAAAGACGCCTGTAACAGGAGAACTGTTGGTCTGCCTGGCATGCCATGCCACCTCCTAGAATGTCATGTACGCCTGATACAATGTTCCAAATTTAAGAGGAGTATACATTCTAGTTCTCGAGATATGATGGACTTTAATTTTAAGGAAAGACGCCTGTAACAGGAGAACTTGTGGTCTGCCTGGCATGCCATGCCACCTCCTAGAATGTCATGTACGCCTGATACAATGTTCCAAATTTAAGAGGAGTATACATTCTAGTTCTCGAGATATGATGGACTTTAATTTTAAGGAAAGACGCCTGTAACAGGAGAACTTGTGGTCTGCCTGTCATGTCATGCCACCTCCTAGAATGTCATGTACCCCTGATACAATGTTCCAAATTTAAGAGGAGTACGTCATCTAGTTCTCGAGATATGATGGACTTAGTTTCAAGGAAAGACGCCTGTAACAGGAGAACTGTTTGTCCGGCTGGCATGTCATGCCACCTCCTAGAATGTCATGTACCCCTGATACAATGTTCCAAATTTAAGAGGAGTACGTCATTCTCGTTCTCGAGATATGATCGACTTAGTTTCAATGAAAGACGCCTGTAGTAGGAGAACTGTTTGTCCGGCTGGCATAGTATGCCACCTCCAAGAATGTCATATACCCCAGATAGAATGTTCCAAATATCAGAGGAGTATACGTTCTAGTTCTCGAGATATGATGGACTTTTATTTTAAGGAAAGACGCCTGTAACAGGAGAACTTGTGGTCTGCATGGCATGCCATGCCACCTCCTAGAATGTCATGTACGCCTGATACAATGTTCCAAATTTAAGAGGAGTATACATTCTAGTTCTCGAGATATGATGGACTTTAATTTTAAGGAAAGACGCCTGTAACAGGAGAACTTGTGGTCTGCCTGGCATGCCATGCCACCTCCTAGAATGTCATGTACGCCTGATACAATGTTCCAAATTTAAGAGGTGTATACATTCTAGTTCTCGAGATATGATGGACTTTAATTTTAAGGAAAGGCGCCTGTAACAGGAGAACTGCCTGTCTGCCTGTCATGTCATGCCACCTCCTAGAATGTCTTGTACCCCTGATACAATGTTCCAAATTTAAGAGGAGTACGTCATCTCGTTCTCGAGATATGATCGACTTAGTTTCAATGAAAGACGCCTGTAGTAGGAGAACTGTTTGTCCGGCTGGCATAGTATGCCACCTCCAAGAAGGTCATATACCCCAGATAGAATGTTCCAAATATCAGAGGAGTATACGTTCTAGTTCTCGAGATATGATGGACTTTAATTTTAAGGAAAGACGCCTGTAACAGGAGAACTTGTGGTCAGCCTGGCATGCCATGCCACCTCCTAGAATGTCATGTACGCCTGATACAATGTTCCAAATTTAAGAGGAGTATACATTCTAGTTCTCGAGATATGATGGACTTTAATTTTAAGGAAAGACGCCTGTAACAGGAGAACTTGTGGTCTGCCTGGCATGCCATGCCACATCCTAGAATGTCATGTACGCCTGATACAATGTTCCAAATTTAAGAGGAGTATACATTCTAGTTCTCGAGATATGATGGACTTTAATTTTAAGGAAAGGCGCCTGTAACAGGAGAACTGCCCGTCTGCCTGTCATGTCATGCCACCTCCTAGAATGTCATGTACCCCTGATACAATGTTCCAAATTTAAGAGGAGTACGTCATCTCGTTCTCGAGATATGATCGACTTAGTTTCAATGAAAGACGCCTTCAAGGAAAGACGCCATAGTAGCCAGGAGTATACATTCTAGTTCTCGAGATATGATGGACTTTAATTTTAAGGAAAGACGCCTGTAACAGGAGAACTTGTGGTCTGCCTGGCATGCCATGCCACCTCCTAGAATGTCATGTACGCCTGATACAATGTTCCAAATTTAAGAGGAGTATACATTCTAGTTCTCGAGATATGATGGACTTTAATTTTAAGGAAAGACGCCTGTAACAGGAGAACTTCTCGTCTGCCTGTCATGTCATGCCACCTCCTAGAATGTCATGTACCCCTGATACAATGTTCCAAATTTAAGAGGAGTATACATTCTCGTTCTCGAGATATGATCGACTTAGTTTCAATGAAAGACGCCTGTAGTAGGAGAACTGTTTGTCCGCCTGGCATAGTATGCCACCTCCTAGAATGTCATGTACCCCTGATACAATGTTCCAAATTTAAGAGGAGTATACGTCATCTCGTTCTCGAGATATGATGGACTTAATTTCAAGGAAAGACGCCTGTAGTAGGAGAACTGTTTGTCCGGCTGGCATAGTATGCCACCTCCAAGAAGGTCATATACCCCAGATAGAATGTTCCAAATTTAAGAGGAGTATACGTTCTAGTTCTCGAGATATGATGGACTTTTAATTTTAAGGAAAGACGCCTGTAACAGGAGAACTTGTGGTCTGCCTGGCATGCCATGCCACCTCCTAGAATCATCATGTACGCCTGATACAATGTTCCAAATAGAATTTAAGAGGAGTATACATTCTAGTTCTCGAGATATGATGGACTTTAATTTTAAGGAAAGACGCCTGTAACAGGAGAACTTGTGGTCTGCCTGGCATGCCATGCCACCTCCTAGAATGTCATGTACGCCTGATACAATGTTCCAAATTTAAGAGGGTATACATTCTAGTTCTCGAGATATGATGGACTTTAGTTTTAATGAAAGACGCCTGTAACAGGAGAACTTGTTGGTCTGCCTGGATGCCATGCCACCTCCTAGAATGTCATGTACGCCTGATACAATGTTCCAAATTTAAGAGGG